>RJWT010001247.1:0-50369 GCA_004365215.1 Cuniculus paca | reverse complement strand
GTTTGAACAACCCTTTTGAAGAAGGCAAGAGACACTAGGGTAACCATTGTTAATCTCCTGTTGTTATGTTTTGAAGACCTGTATTGCTTTCAGTGTTCTGTTCTGAAATGCTATGTTGTGTTTGACCCTATTCTGTTGTGTTTTGTTTTGTTTTGTTCTATTTTCTTTAATTAAAACAAAAACAAAGAACCTAGGCTTAAAAGAACAACATTTCAGTGAGTGTATCTTCTTTAGAAGTACCCCTTTTGGGATTGTAAAGTGATATTTAGAAAACAAAAATCTTGATTTTTTTTTTCTTAAGGAAGTTAAAAAAACAAAGAAAGGGAAAACCAAAATAGGAGAGGACGAAGTCTTAAGGAAGAGACTGTAAGGAATATCTACAATTTGGTGTTATCAAGAAGGAAAAGGAACCCTTGGCAACAATTCTTAGGTGTCAGTCACCAAAGGAAATCAGATTTTTGGAATTTAATATATTTTAAAGAGTCAGAAAGAATTAAAAAACAGAAAATGGGAATGTTTGAGGCAATGAAAATGATACTGAGTTGCCCAATAGAATTACTTTTTGGTGTTATTTTTGTTAAAGAAACTAAAGTGGCAAGAAGCTGTATGTATTATAAAGATGAAAGGCAACCATAGTGTTCACTTTTGCCCAAAATTTACTAGGTTGCACAATTCAGAAAAAGCTGATGTTTCTCTCTACTGCTACTAAGACAGGAGAACTTGGGTGCTGGAATTATACTGATTCACACTCCAGCACTTCAGAAGAAATTTCAGAAAACCTTTTGCTCCTAAGTTTGCCTCTTTAATTTATCTTTACTGCCCTGATTCCCATAGTCTCCTTAAAAAAAAAAAGTCAAACAAAATGCAGTCATTGTATTCCAGTAATAAGTCATTATAACCATTTAAAATGACAAAATAAATAAGGGACATATTCTCGTGTCAGAGGAAGAGCTGCTAACTGTAGTTTCTTTTCTTTTTTCCTTTTTTCTGCCCAAAGTCAGCTCTTAAATTTCTTTGGTCTTTGGCTAAATAGAACTAAGTTTATTGACTACAACAAAATAATTACAAACTGAGATGATTCTAAACAACAGAAATTTATTTATCACAGTTTTGAAGGCTAAAAGTCAGAGATCAAAGCACCACATCCAAGCTTATTTTCTATGAGACCTCTTTATGAGACATTAATGAGCTCCCTTAAACATTGGTGCCTCGGTTCATGAATGCTTTGGTTTATGAACAATTTGGTTTGTAATCAGATGTGCTTGGTGACATTTTGTTTTCTTTTTGCCAACTCTGCATCTGGTGATGAACACGGCCATGGCTATCTTTCCCACACAAACACGAATGTGATTATCTTTTACAGAATCGTGGAACCAATAAAATTCTTGAGCCAAGGGGCCACCGTAAGCTCATTCATGAAGAGTCCACCCTCGTGACCTACTTATCTATCAAAGGCTCCACCTTCGATACCTTCACATTGGGAAGTAAGATTTCAACAATGAAATTTGGGGGTAGAGTAACCAAACATTCCATCTACAGCAAAAATCAAAATGAAGATATCACAGAGTCTTGTCCTGCTAATGCCATTTCTTGTATCCTTCACACATTTCAAATACAGTTCTGTCTTATTTTTTTCTTCAAATTTCTTGTAATGTTCTATAATGTAAGATTAACTGAGCAAACATGTTTCATTTTATACAAGTATGTAATATAAACTTGAAACTTTAAAATACAGTAATCTTAACGCATTGGTACCTTTCTTAACCAGTGTAATTTCATAAAGGTCAAAGCAGTAGTAAAGTGTTACATTTTACCAAGACAAAGCCTTTCCCAGATGGACATTTATGAAACTATCCAAAACATTTGCACATGATGAAGAAATGCATTTATTGGTCTCAAATTTTATTTTTAAATGTATGCTTGCCTTTGTTCCTTCTCTAATATTAATTGTTCCAGGATTCTCATAGCATTAGTATTGCTTTTAAATAATGGTTACTTTTTAAACTACTGAAATACTCAACAAAACAAACTTTCTTGTTTGTTTTTAGAATTATAGTTGTAATATCAAATGAAACCCTATCTTCATGTTTTGAGAATAAATGATTAATTACCAGAGTACACTAGAGTAGCAGATCTTATAAGAGGAACATATGAACAAGGTCAAGGCTTCATGAACTGCTCATTTCCCCTGAGAAAGTGTAACAGGGAAAAAGGAAAACACAGGTCTAAGGACCTCAGTTTATTCACCTTTAAAAACTGACAATAATAGATTAAAAATAATTTTCCCATTCACTCTATAAAAAAGAGCACAGTTAGTTTTATTTCCCCCAGGATCAATACTAATCATGCTATATAACTAACCGAGAATACTCAGTAACAGGCAGGAGATGGTAAGCTCAATTTCATTTTTGTGAAAGACCTGCAACTCAATATGTTGTGAAGATAAATTTTTTTTAAAAAAGCTAATTTCTAGGCAAGGCAATAATGAGAACACCTTTATAATACATCATGTTCAATATTTATACACAGAATTACATAAGTCTAGTTAACGTTAACATATAATTTTTAGCACTGTCAAACATAACTTCTCTCTCACTGTTGAAAGTTATCACTCTGTCTGGCATATTATCTCAAAACATGTTTTTATTGTCTTTGTATGTGTGTGGAAATGCATTTGAGTTTTAAAAGGTTAAAGGGGCTGAAAGATTTCTGAGTGAAACCAGCAAGGTCACGTGTTCTTGGCTAGTATAGTAGAGATAACAATAGGGAAGTAGTAGAGGTACAAATAAATAAACTGCAACTTAGACAAACCCATAGAGGAAAACAGAAGCTGAATATCAAAGTGATTTCACAGAGACGCATAGGTCAGTTCCCAATGCAGACTTCCAGGATCTGCAAACTCTGTATTTATTGTGTTTCCTTCCACACAGAATGTACAAAGATACAATCAGTAAGTAAACTGTACCACTGTTCAGGAGAATTTCAGGCACACAATATCTGCCAGCAAACAAGAAGCACGATGTGACTGAATGCAGAATTAATTTCTACTCTGCTTAATATTCAATA
The DNA here is from genome assembly GCA_004365215.1 of Cuniculus paca. Lineage (NCBI taxonomy): Eukaryota > Metazoa > Chordata > Mammalia > Rodentia > Cuniculidae > Cuniculus > Cuniculus paca. Next base: position 47,303 of record RJWT010001247.1, on the reverse strand, counting down.
AGTACAATTAAAAATTGTTGTCATTCCTCTAAAATATAAACTGTTTAAACTTATTATAGTGGCCTAATGAGTCTCTTTCCTTCCAAATCATAAATGAAAACTAAGAATAAATCATCTTACTATGCCCTTGTTCTCAGAGAAAGTAATATATCACAAATCTTCATGGTTTTGTTTCTAGACCTTAATGGTCTACAGCTCTTAATTCTAATCTCCTCCGCTATCACCACTTAGTCCTTCATATCTCTTGCTTTTACTCTGCTTCCCTGTGTCCAATTGTTTTTAACTCTTCTCTCTACATATTGCCTTGGAGACCATGTAAAATCATTAAATCTGATTTTTGGTGCATTTTGCTTTCAAAGAGTATAATAGGTGATTGGAGAAAAAATAAATTATTATATTGTTGAATATTTCTGGATGTGTTCCAGAAATTGATCTGGGTTCATCTAGGCAGTAGTTATTTTCCAGGTGTGCATTAGGGTGGAGGAAAGAGGGAGGGGGTAAATATGTCACAGAAGGAGACAGATCAGTTGGAATCAGTCTTGCAATGGATGCACCATGCCACTGAGAACCAAAAGCAGCCATGATCTCCTGCCTTATGCTGCTTTAGCATCATCCCTATGAGCTCTTATGCTAGTCATAGGATGAGTCCCTGCCAACTCACCTGGTAATAGTAGAATCATAGAACTTCAGGAAGAGTATGTTTCCCTTTCATTACTGTAACAAACTACCTAATACAATCAACTTACAAAATGGAAGGGAGTAGTTTGACTCAATATCGGAGGTTTTATAGCATGGTCCACTGGGCTTGTTGCTTTTGGGTCTGTGGTAAGAAATGTGTGGCAGAGCAAGCAGTTCCCTTTATCGCAGCCCAGAAGTGAAAAGAAAGAGAAAAAGACAAGGTTTCCTAGTTCCCTTTAGAGATATGCAATCACTAACCTTAGACTTTGCACTAGACCTAAATTCTTAAAGCTTCTGCCTCCCCCCATAGCACAGGACCACAGTCTGGGACAAAGACCTTAACACATAGGTCTTCCGGGGACATTGAAGATCCAAATTGTAGTAGAGTGCACATAAAGTAGGTTAGGAGTAGAAGCACTCCTTATATTCACAGAACATGAGAGAGAAAAAATAAGATAAATTCTCTATAAAGAGCAAGATATTGCTTATTCTTCATAAAATGTTGGTGTCATTTATGAAAATCGTGAGAAACACACCAATCTGATTTCCTTTAGAAAATAATGTCATATTGATTGGCATGCATTACAAACTCTTGTTTTCTGTATTCCAGAGTTTAAAAGAAAGAGAAAATTATCTTTAATATGTATTACATAAAAACAAATAATAGCCATTCAACAGCTAAACAGATCAATTTTGTAAAATTTTAATCCTACTCTGTGTTTTAGAAAGATCTCAAAATTGAGGTCATCAGATCCATTCAATCTCAATGGTAATTTAGGTTACATTCATATCCCTCACAGGTTCCTACCCCACCTATGTACCTTATCATATCTAAATGGAAAGGAAAGATAAATTATGTTCATTCCGCTCCATTCACTAGGACAAGAAAATAGATATATGCATTTTTTGAAGAATGCCAACAATGGGGAAGGAAATAAGAGGTTTCTGACATACTCTGATTTAACCAGGAAATAATCTTAATAAGAACATCTGTCCCACAGGAAGGCTGGTTAATTGATGCTTTGCTACATTACCTGAGATATCAGTAACTTCTTGGATAACAGAGGTATTGAAGACAGGTACTTCTAAGCACAAAGCAAAGCTCACAGATTATATACTTGTTTTGTAAAATGTAAAAATCAATGAATTCACCTTTGAATTTTACTAGTTTGTGCTTCCTTTACACAATGAAGCTATTTTCTGTCTCCTAAAACTGCACAAAGCTTGCAAAAGCAGATGAAAACATTCTTGGCAGAGATCAATAGTGACTAGCAGTCATGCTTTATGCTTCTTCAAAGACTTTAGTTTTTGAAAGACCTGTTGTCTATCAACTTTTCAAAATTTGAGTTCTATAATAACACTTTAGCCTAAAATGTCCTGTGGTTGGCAATTTTTCAACCTCAATATTTTGTTCACCCCTACAGGGCATAATTTCCTCACTGCCTCTCTTAAACACCTCAGGTCCTTTCTTTATTCTTGAATTATCAAAATGTCTTTTGTTTGCCTTTAATTATTGTCATTCTTGTTCTTTCACCAACTCCAGTTCATTCAATAGAAACTAAACAGATACCAGGCTCCTGCATGGTTTCTCTGTTAGTCATTCACATTTATTATTGCTTGTGTCTAGATTTCTCACTCCACCAAAGCCTCATGTGGTCACAGGGCTTTTTCAAAGGTGGCTAGCCCTCTAAAATGTGTGATGCTGGGAATAAGGGTGTGTGATCAGTTAATCAGCACACAGGTTGATTTGCCATAGTTCTGGCTTGGATTAAGTGTGTGAGTGCTACATCTACCCTAGAGTGGGTAGTCTGCATACCATATAAGGGACAGAAAGAGTCTTGTATTCCTCCCCTTGCTGCTTTTGCTGTATTCTGCTGCCATAAGCTGTTATGCTTCTGCCATGTGCCACCCTGCCTTGGAGCCAGCTGATTATGGACTGAAATCTCCACCATCTGTGAGTTAAATAAACCTTTCCCTTTTCCACTTTTAGCTTCAGGTATTTTGTCTCAGCAATGAGAGAAAAGTAACTAAGCCAACATCTGAAGAAGCATTGTCCAATCGTTTAAAGTTAACATAGACTGTTGGGGACCACAAATTCACAGTGGTTGGTTTTGCATATTTCCCTGTGGGATGAAAGGAAGGATTGGAATTGTTGGTGCCACCCATCTGGGATTTCCCACTGATTCTTCTAAGCACAGGATTATGTATGCCTTCTTGAGTCATCACAAGATTATACTCCAGGTCAAGATACTTCTAAACATAAGATTATCTACATGCTCTTGAGTGGGAGTCTTCCAATGAATTGTAATCCTTTGCTAGCTCAACCTGTCACTAATAAACAGTGGCTGCTTTGGGAGTGGAAGGTCCAATCCAGAGACACCGACTTCCCAGCCATTGAAGAAATATTACTCTCTGTTTTTTATTTTTCTCGCTGCATTTTAGAGACAGACAATCGGGACTCTTGGCCGGGTTCCCAATATTGACTATCGGTATTCTTGGATGGGTTCCCGATAATAAACCATTCTTTTCTCTCTTCTCTAGTCCACCTGCACACCACAACTCCTCCCCCAATTTCTGTTTAGCATCACTTTATGTATCTTTCTGCTCTGGGTCTTATCTCTATCAAATTCGTATTGTGGTATATCCCCAACTTCTATGTAAATTGTTTTTCTCTTACATGAGTTTTCTCTTGCTACCATAACATCTTACCCAAAATAATACCATGCACATATTATTTCATGGTTCTGTAGATCAGATGTCCAGGCTGAACTCAAGTGGGTGCTTTGATTATACAAAAATCAAGATGTCAGCCAGATGGTTTCTTCTCATTAAGCTTTGGGGAAAGAATTCACTTCCAAACCTATATTGGTAATTGATGAAATTCAGTTCCTTGCTGCTGAAGGTCAGAATTCTTCTGTTGTTCTGCTTGTTATCAGCCAGAGCTTGTTCTTTGGTCTAGAAATCATTAATATTCGTTGGCTTGTGGTCCCTCTGTCATTAAAGCCTGCAAACACAAAATCCTGGTCTGAAATGAAGGAAAGAAAATGTGATTGCTCAGAATCCTTTCGATGCGTCTCTTCCTAATAATTCACCCATGTGATTTCTTCAACTTTCAGAGGCTTATGTGATTACATTAGGCCCACTTGGCAATCTGGGATAACCTCCCTGTAATAAAATCATTTGATTAGTTTCATCTACAAAGTGCCATTTGCATGTAACCTTATATAAACATGCAAATGGCATGGGTGACAAAGTTCTTGGTGACCAAAATTCTGCCTCCCACATCTTGTTACCAAAACAAAAACAAAAACACACCTCAAAAGGGAGAATTGAGTCAGCAAAGAGAATTTTTTCTTTTCCTTTCTTTTTTTTTTCTTTTTGTCTCTCCTGTTTTGTTTCTTTCTGCCAGTTCTTCCAATTCTTCATTACAAAATGCCTGGGAGCAGGACTGCTTTGAGAATAGGTGAAGGAAGATATAAATTGATAAGGACCCAGTTCACCTAAACAGTGGGAAGCAGAGAAAAATAACCTCTTTTCTTAATATTTACATATGGTTCATTTGTATATCCTTCACTAATTATGGCTGTAGACTTTCATAAAAGTAATTTTTCTGTACCTTCAACCTTAGTGTTTTCGATCATGACAAGTTCTGCCTATGAATTAATATCCAATTCAATTCTTTATTCTCACCCAAAATTCAAGTTAACTTGTCTCCTCTCACATTGCAAAATTTATCTCTGCCATAATTTAAGATTCAGACCTCGGGCAGCATGGTCCTTTTGTAGAAACACAAGGAAAATGGGACAAAGAAAAGGAATCAGAACCTATACAGAAACTCTTCACCAAGGTGGCCACCATAAAAAAATCAAATCTCCTTAAATCCTGTACAAGCCACTCCATCATTGTACATGGAACATAGATGTTAAAAGAATTAATGTGAGGAAAAAGTATATAAAACCACAAATATTTTCTTGAAATTTTGGATAAGAAAAAATTTGTTTGCAAGCAATAGATAGTTTAGGAATAAATATTCAAGAGGCTAGGTTGGATAGTAGAAAGACCACAAAATTTCAAGTCAGGAAGATCAGAGCCTAGATCTCTGGATCCACTTTATCCATGTGACTTATTTTCTGAGTCTGAGTTTTTACATTTACAAAATGGGAACAACACTGCTTTAGCCAGATATCTGTTGCAAAAATGTTACTGAAGAAATAACCCAAAAATTTCAACAGCTCTCCACAATATGCATGCATTTCTGTATCACTGGTCCAAAGGTCATCTCAGGCAAAGATCAACTTCACTCTTTAAGCTATGAGTTATATTCTGGACTGTTCTGTCTTGCTACAATGCAGCCTTGAGAATCATCAATTACTCAACATATTATAGTGGAGGGTAGAAGCTTCACAAGGGCCCATCAGAAACCTGTGACATCTTCAGTTTCTTAAGAGCTGGTACTCTATTAGGTACTTCTGTCAGCACTCTCTAAGAACCTTGAAGACAACTAGTTTGTCTATCCAGCATCAATGAAACTTTGATGAATACTCCCCCTAAGAAGTTGAAAAAGAAACTAGCTGCTGAAAGAGTAGAGTAATCTAACCACTACAAATACTGATCTTAAAATTTTGTAGATCAAGGTAGCCTTAGCTTTATGCTTAATGAAGTAGGTGGGACATAGAGATGGAATGTGGGTTAGAGGTAGAAGGAGATAATTGGCTTCAGAAAAATTTGTCTTTTTGGTGTTTGGATCTAGTGCAAGCTCTTGAGGCCTAAGAGGATAGGTAATCAGGTACAGCAGCTTGGCATTGCAACTGGGTTAAGTTTATGTCATATCTCCACAAATAAGGAAAAGAGGAAAAGACCAAGAAATTGATTGAAGCTTCTCCACTGGGAAAGACTAGTTTGGGAGCCATGTGTCCAAATTTGGAATTAAAGATAAGTGTCATTTAGCAAAGGCCCTGCAGATTCAGGTATGGGTTTGATTTTAATGATGAAAACTTAGATCTCTGAGGAAGCAGCTCATTAATATTGTCCATTGGAGATAAATGAGTCTGGGGTTACTGATGATATATGTATGCGTTATGTGCATTCAACGTAGGGAATACACAATTGTCAAGAGAAAGAAGAGGTACGAAGAGAAGGGACAGTTACTCCCAGCTACTTCCGTCATGAAAGTGTTATTCTGAGTGAGTGTGAGCTCTGGATCATATTCTGCTATTTTCACAAGTTTTTTTGAAAATCAGGTGGTCCTCGTAGTATATTTTGCCACATTATGTGTGTTTCTAATATTTTAAAATACACGTTTTTCACATAGGATTACTCTTAATTGCAAGCTAACGTGGTCTAATTTTCCTGTCAAAAAAATACCAAGCTGGCCAAACACTGGACTGGGGTAGGGATGGGAGATATTCTTGGAGAAAGACAATGAGAGCTTGTGAAAAATGCTTGTCTTCAGTAGGGCATCCTTTAAAATGGATTTTTAAGGATATTTGCATCGATAATAATTTTTAACTTATGTGCTAACTTTAGAGCACCCATAAAATCCAAGCCTAGTGTGTAGTTTTTATCCAACTCAGGACTTACCACTTTTATGTTCCATAAATGCTTGGAAAGCCATTGAGTTTTTTTTTGTTTGTTTGTTTGTTTGTTTTGTACCAGGGATCGAACTCATGACCTCACACTTGCCAGGCAGGCGCTTATGCCACTGAGCTAAATCCCTGGCCATTGTAATGTTCCTTAGATGTCCTATTTGACCAAGTTTGTTAATTGCCGTGTTCAAATTTTTTATATTCTTATTGATTTTTTGTATGCTTGATCCATCAATAAGTTAGAGAGGTATGTTAAAATCAGTTTTTCTCCAGTTTCTACTTTTATTTTCTTCAATTTTACTTGATATGCTTTAAAGCTATATTATGAGATACATAGAACACTAGGGTCAGGATATCAACCTGAGAAATTGAATCTTTATCAAAATAGAGCAGGTCTCTCTATCTCTATTAATGTCATTGTGCCTGAAAACAATGTTTGATTTGATAGTAATATAGAAGTACTATATTTTAGTTCCCATTTACATTGTGTGGATTTTTGCCCATTTTATTTCTTTCAGATTTTATGATTCCTTACAATAGTTTGTATCTCTTTTAGGAATTATATAGCATATTAAAATCCTATTCTTTCCTCTTAGTTTTGTCTTTTAAGTTGCATGCTCATTTTCCTTATATTATTCCATTTGAACATAAATCCCCTGGAATCATAGTTTTCTTTGTTGTTTCCTTTTGTTGTTGTTGTTGCAATTTGTTGGAATCTCCTCAGCACTAAAAAATAGTACTTTAAGCATGCAATACATAGTTTGCTTAATGAATCAGTGAATAATGAATGACTGTGTTTCATTTGGATTTATTTCTGCCCTGTCTCTTTGTTATAAAGATGTAATGGTGTTTGGTGGTTAAGACCATGTATTACCATGTCAGACTGCATGAGTACAAATCCCAGCTCAGGCATCTCCCAGTGCTATGATTTTTCAGAAACTTACCTAGTCTTTCTGTGATTCAGCCGCTTTATTTGAAAATGGGGGTGACAGTAGCACAAGTCTCTTAAAGCTGTTATGAGGATTGATTGATTTAAAATATGTAAAGCATTTAGAATAGTATTTTGAACATAGCCAAGTGCCAAAAGCCATTATCTCTTTTTTACCTCATTAAATTAGAAGTTATACTTTGTGCACTTTTTAAGTTTTAACTCTCTAACTTAACTACATAGTTTAAAGTTAATTAATGTTGAAGAATCATGAAACATTTGAACTCTGATTACCATCTCCTGATATATCTGCAGTTTAGACTGAGATCATGTTTCCATGCATTTAACTCTTAAATTAGAAATAAGTGCTATTGATTTATACTGTCACTACTTAACTATAAATAAGCGTATTTTTATTAGTCTTAAGGCATTCACTTTCTTTTCTTTGAATTTTTTGAAAAATCTTCTCAATGATTTTGTGGATAAAATTTTTCCATGATCTAAGTAAAAATTTGTTTTAAATTTTTTATTCCAAACTTTCATTGTATTGCTGTGGAAATTATGTCTTTTATCTGTTTTTCTAAAAAAAAGTCTAAGTATATCTTTCAATATTGCTCCCCTTTATTCTTTCTTTCTAGATGGTAGTTAATTGCAAGTTTTCACTTTTCCACTTGATCTTCTAACTTTTTAAATTCATCTTTAATATATACTTTCTTTTCATGTGTCTTTGCAACCTCTTTAGATCTTTTATCAAGTTCATTAAAACTAAGTGCTTGATCTATCTATGTTCAATATTCTCATTAATATAACATAAATTCTTATAGTTTTTAATTTCTAGGAATTCTGGTTTGTTTTAAAATCTGTATATGTGTTTTGTTTTCTATTTCCTTCTGTGCCCTTTTATAATTCTTTTTTGCTTCTGTAATAAACCAGCATCTTCCCACTTTCCATTGCAAAATAGAGTTACCCTCATTTATTTAACAAACTTCCACCTTTCATGTGAAGGCTGTTTCCATTTCAGATTTCCAGTGGCCCCAGGTTTCTTTTCTGTACCCACATATTCATTCAGATCCTGGCTCTATGAACTGCTTGACACCCCAGAGGAGAGGCTGCCTCACAGCTTGCTTGCTACTCTGGATGTAGCCTGTCTCACAAAAGCAATTTCAAAATAAAACAATTAACTTGCCTATAATTTTTAGGTGCTCTACCTTGGAAATAGTTTCCCTGTATATTTTGCTCACATATTTCTTGAAGTAGATATAGATATAGATATAGATATAGATATAGATATAGATATAATAGAGATGATAGAGATAGATAGAGATAGAGGTAGAGATATATTGTGTCCTCAGTGGTCCTTGGGGTCACACTCTGGGTCTTTGTCTCCCTTGTGCCCTATGGCACTAGAACAGGCTGCAGCGACTTTGCCCTCTGGTTTACCTGTGTCTCTCTCTACAGCTCACATATATGTCTCAAGACCCACAGCCATGGACACTTAGCTAAGGTTCTGCCCTCAGAGTAATCTCTGGATTTTTTGGGGGGCAGTAGCCCATGTTTACTGTTTCAACTTCCACCAGCCTGTGTCCTATCTGTAGAATTTTGAAAGTCTTATAATCTTGTGCTTCTCCCATCTCTATCTTCTGCAGTCTAAGCAGGCAGTATTTCTGCTACTATAACCTTACCAAAACCTTGTGGGTCTCCAAGTATGTCCTAAGTATTCCCATGATTAAAAGCATCCTCCAGAGGTCTTTCTTGGACAAACGTTCTCTGTTCCTGGATTCAGCTGAGATGATTCACTGCATTCTTGAGTACTATATCTTTCCTCTTTAGGAAGAGGTTTTCCAGCAATGACCTTGGCTCCCTTTCTGAGACATACTTTCCTGGTAACAGATTTCCCAATTTGAGAATCCTTTGAAATCTGTTAGGGTCAAGGAACTCCCAAATCATTAAGTATGGTTCTTTCTCTACTTACAATGTATCTTTCCTCCATTTTACACTTTCTACCATTTTACTATAAGAACAAGGAGAACCTAGTTGTACCTCAGGCACTTTTCTTGGACAGATTATTAGCTAAGTGTCCAGAATTAGCACTTGCCCATTTTACCTTCTATACAACAGTAGAATATGAGTTAATCATATTTTCTGCCACCAGACAGCAAAGAGTGTCATTTCTTATAACACGCTCATTGTTTTTTCTGAGAACTCACCAGAGATGAGTATGAACCTTTAAAGTTCATTATCATTATCTTCATGACAACATACACATTCTCTAAGATAAAGGAAATTTCCTTGGCTGTGCTTTTCTAAGCCCATATCACAATAGCCTTTAATTTCCATGTTTCTACAAAAATTTACTTAAAGCAACCTATACTTTTCCTTTTATGTGCCTCAAAACCCTTCCAGCGTATACTGAAATTTCAAATAATTTCAAGTCAGTTCCACATGTTTAGGTATTTCTTACAGTAGCTCACCACATTTCAACATCAAAATCTCTGTTAGTTTCATAGATCTGACAAAAAAAGAAAAGATGACCATAAATTGGGTGACAAAAAACCCCACAGAAATTCATTCTGTTATCATCTTGGACACAAAAGTCTGAAGCAAGTTATTGACAGGACAACTCTCCCTCTAAAGGATCAAAAGAAGAAATTTTCCTTGTTCTTCCAGTTTCAGGTGGCTTCAGATCACATTTGTGGCACTGTGACTGCAACATCTGTCACCATGTCCAACATGGTTATCTTTCCTGTGTAACTGTATTCATCTCTTTCAGGAAAACAGACACTCATCATCGGATTTAGGTCCCACACTAATTCAAGATGGTCTCATCTTGAAATGCTTACCTTGTGTCTACAAAGGCTTTTATTCCAAAATTAGGTCACATTCTGAATTCTGTAAAGGCATATCTTTTGGGTGATACCACTCAAACTATTTCAGACATTTTTAAATAAAGCATCTATTTTGAGGAGATATGATACCATTGTTATTAAAACAATCAAAGTAAAAAATATATGCCATGTTTGTGTGCTGTCTTTCTTTCTAACAATATAGAAGAAAGATCAAGAATTAAATTTTAACAGCAACCTATACATGAAAATTCATGTCAGAAAATTGAAGCTAAGTAAAATGCAATAATATGTGAGGGACTTTTATGATTTCTGTATCCTTTTCTTATGTTGCAATAACAATTTTAATTACACACCTAGGGGCACAGATGGAAAAATATTGTAACATTGTGACAAGGCATGGTGAATACAATGATTAAGGTCTAACCGTGTGATCGCTGGAAGACACTGAAAACAAACCCCATGTCACCTGTTCACACTGAGCTGCGACACTCTCGAAAATAACTTTTTTATTTAAAAAAAAAGCTGCTACTGCTTCAAGGTACTCAAAAGGATTTCACAGCCAGGAAAAAAGGGATGTTTTGATTGTCTTTTCCATGAGGTAATGAAATGTTGGATAAGACTCTCCTTCACTCCTGTTTCTGTGTCTGCTCCATGAGAAGGTGAGATGACTCTTCACTATCATCAGCTCTTGAAGTTTTATCTGGCACCTGTCCACGAAGCTTTGCATTGTAGAAAAGGAATCTCTAATGGAAATTAACCATGTTGTGGCTGATTCAAGGAGAGCACAAAAACTTAGGAGGGCAGAAAAACTTGTCCATAAATTGTTTTCATTCTCATTAGTACCCCTAAAACACAGCAAGTGAGTTGCATGGAAAAGAAATCATATCAGGGGTTTCTCAGTGGTAATAACTGTCAGTTATAATGAGCTAAAGACACATCTGATTATCACACCAATAAAGAATCCTAAAGTCAAACACGGTCCTAGGGAAAAGAAGAATTTGTCCTGGGTACCCAATAATGACCAATAGCATCCTGTAGCTTTACAATGTTTACTTTACAGAAGTGACTGTAAGTCAGTCTCCTACGATATTCTCTAATAATCCATGGCCACAAGTATTAAACAGTCCAACAAATATTCTTCTTATTTGATTTTTGCTGTTATTCCTCTTGCCTATTGAAAGCATCTCATTTCTCCTTGAAACATAGAAAGATCATATCTACTCTTAATTTTTAATGATTAATTTATCCTATTAATAAAGAAATACTTGCTATTATGATAATTTTATATTCTAAGACAGTATTTGTTTATCCTCAAAGGGCAGGAGATAGATAGGGATTACCAATGGACACAAGGACAGTTAGGGGTGTGAGATATATTCACTATCTGACTGTGGTAATAGTTTTTTTGATGTAGATGATGTATATCTGTATTCAAACTTATCTAAGGATATGAATTAAATATTGATGGCTTTGTTTATGTCAGTTACATTCTAATGCAATAACGATTAATTTCATTCCTATAATTTCTGCATAAGTTGAATTAAAAATTTGATTTCTGTAGAAAAAAGTTGAGATGAAAGTAGAAAAGATGCGATAATAGAACAGCAAGGGGGCAGAAAAGAAGGAGGGGCAAACAAGGAGTGTAAAGGAAGAGGACACGATCAAAGGTTCTATGTATGAGTGAAAATGTCACAAGGAAGCCTATTAGTCTGCATAATGAACATGAAATAATAAAAATTCTTGATTTCTTATTTACACTGATAAACCAATCAATGATTCTCTGACGCTTTTATGATGAACACCCATGCCTGATCTTCAATTCTGTCTGCCTCCTGGTTGCAGGAGGTAAATATGTCTTAAACTGCCAAAGAAGGCACTCGTCTCTAAAATGCTCATTAATAAGTCTGGCTCCATGATTTTCGTTTCTTAACAATGCTTACCAGCAGTCACTTAATTCTACAATCCTACAATATTTTTCCCATAACTATGAAATGCCAAAGGTATTGCAAAGTCACATAGCTTGTGCCTCTGCTCCTACCCAGATTACCTCACCACAGGCATCAGGCTTCTAAATTGTACTGTGGCAGAGCATTTGTAAGCTTTCCCATAGTTGAGACAATATCTTATAACTACCATTTAAAGGAAAAGTGATTTGATATGGCTCGTGGGTGTGGGAGATTCGGTTCCTGGTTAGCCCAGTTCATGGCAGAAATGACATGGTGGAAAGTAGTGACAGAGGAAAGCTGCTCACTTTAGGCCAGTCAGGAAACTGAGAGAGAAGGAAAGAGCCAGGAATGAAGAAATACCTTCCAAATGCATGCCTAAAGTGACCCACCTCTTCCAACCAAGTCATACCTATTAATAGCACATTCAGCTATGAACTCGTCAATGGAGTATAGCACTTGCATAAACCAGTCACCTTCCAAAAGTCTCACTTCAGAACACATGAGACTTTTGAGCCTAGATCTAAGTCGTGACATAGAACATCCATAGTTTCCAGGTTAAATGCATTGATAGTCCTCTGTAATTGTCCGAGCTTTTCAGATTCTTAATTATCAATTTAGGAGCAGGAAAAAGGAGCAACAGACTGACATGTTCAGATAGCAAATTACAGCAAACAGGTTTTGAGTTCAACTCTGTAGAAGGAAGAGCACCATCACATTAAGTGACTACTTCTGTTGCATGCAAACACAACACATGCTTTTGTTTGTTCAGTGTGTAGGCCTTTACAGTGTCCATCCTGCAGATACTCAAAAGTATTACCATGTAAGGTTTGATATTTTTCAATGAATAACCAATTACTTAAAACTTTGCTCACAATAAGACAACAACTCAAAAATAAAGACCTGAACAGATGCAACACAAAATATAGACATGCAGGAGATATGACAAATAACTGAAATTGAAAATGCAATCAACATCATATGCCATTAGAGATCTGCAAATAACAAAAACAGTGAGATTCCACTGCATACCTCCTAGAAAGACAAAAATCCAAAGTACTGGGGAGGATGTGGAACAACTGGAAACATACATTGTTGGGAATGAAAAATGGCCACTTTGGAGCACTCTGAGGGAGTTTCTTGCCAAATGTAACATTCTTAGCATAAACTTCCCAAACACACACCCTGGTAGAGAAGTGAGTTAAAAACAAACCCCACCAGAAATCAGCAACTGTAATAGTAACTATCAGAACTTGAAAGCAACAGAGGTAACTTTTATTACTGAAGAGAGAAACAGTAGTACAACCAGATAATGGGACGTTATTCTTCAATAATAAGGAATGAGGTATTAAGAAATAAAAAGACAAGAAAAAATCTGAACTGCATATTACCATGTTAAGCCAATATGTAAAAGCACCATACTATAATGATTGCAATAATATGACATCTGGAAACAGCAAAACTGTGGAGATATTAAAAAAGGTCAGTGGTTATCAGGGTTAGAGGTAGGGCTAGATGATACAATTTTTAAACTATTCTGTAAGATACTACTGTGGATGATACATAGCATTCTAAGTTTTTAAACTGTATTATTGATTGTACACCAGAAGCAAATCATGTTACGAACGATGGACTCAGGGTGATATTAAGTCCATGTAGGTTTATTGATTACAACAAATGTACCACTCTGATGAGTGATGTTGGTAGTAATACAGGATAAGGCACAGAGTGGGACATATGTGAACTCTATTTTCTTATTAATTTTGCTGAGAATATACAATTCCTCTTAATATCCAGGACACTAATAAAAAGAAGAAGAAATGGAAAAAGAAAGAGGCAAGATATTAGAAAATTAGGCAAGGTAGAAAGTGAGTAATTGACTGGAACGAGAAGTAAGTGTGTCTTAGTCCATTTTACACTGCTGTAACAAATACCACAGAGTAGATAATTTACAAATAATAAAAGTTTACTTGGCCAACCATTTTAGAGGCTGAACAGTTAAAGAACAAAGTAGAAATATCTGGCAAGGACCTTCATGAAGAACCGTCATGTGGCAGAATTGAAGCCAGTACATGTAAGGGGAAGAAAGGAAATGGGAGCCAAATTTGTACTTTTAATCAGGAACTCAGTCCTAATATAATGGCATTAATCCATTCGTAACAGTGGTGACCCATTGCCCCACTGCCTGTTTAAGGTCCCAGTTCTGAACATGGTTATACTGGAAACTAAATTTCATCATGAATTTTGGAGGGCATATTCCAACCACAGTGATGCATTCATGTGGAAACAAGTAGAGTAAGGTTTAACACATTAAAAATGTCAAAAGGTAGCATCTTGAAAATCTTCTCTAGCCATATAATGAACATGGCTCTACATAAAATATTTGGCTACTTTTAGAGGTGCTAAAACACACACACATATTACATGTATATTTCCTCATGTAAGAACTTAAAATCTGGCTGATTTAGGTAGAAACATATGAAAACTTCTATGATAATTTCTGTGCTAAAAATATTTTAAGATATGTTTTCATGAGTCATCAAATGATTATTGTAAGTGTAGTGTTTGACAGAAAAATACTATAGAATTGTAAAGTATAAACAATATTTAGACATTCACTCCAAATAAATAATTTCATTTCTACTCCTCCCACCACCAATGTCTTTCTACATACTGTACTTTAATGTGTAAAGCAAAGAAAAATTAAGTCAAAATTTAAATCCTAGTTTAGCATTGTTTTTCACTGTCATGAAGTGTTTAACAATAAAATAAACATTAAAGTCACCTCATTCTCAAAATGCATTTTTTCCATTATAGAAGACAAATTCAAGTTCAAAGATTAGTCTTAAAATGGAAAAGATATGGGAAACAGGAAAAATTTCATAAAAGATAGCAAAGATGTGAAAATAAGCTTTTGTAGTGAAAAGTTTTAGAAATTTTTGTCATGGAACTTAGTCATTTAGGATTAAAATCAGAAGTGTTATAGTGAGTATATAAATGCATTATAATCAAAAGTATCAAGTTTGAAATCAGTGAGGAAATCAAATCCTCCAAGGATCATTTCCCAGTTTCCTAGAAACCATCCAATCAGGATTCACTGGTAACTGCACTATAATTTCAATTATTTTTAAAATCTGTGTAGCTGTACATGAAATAATGACAGCTTTGATTTCCATACGATTGACAAATATAAACTGATTTGTTATATTCTTCACGAAAAAGTTTGCTTTTTATAGAGTCCATTTTCCTGACTTGTTCTCTCTTCTACTTATGCTAAGTAAAGCTTGTTCCTTGCCCTGCCAACACACACACACACACACACACACACACGGATCTCTATTGCACACACCAGTACATGGATACACCAACACACAGTATGGAACAGTTACTTTCATTTGTGATTTTCATTTAATTATTTTTAAACAATTATTGTATTATTTATAATTGTGGTGTATTTATTTAGGCGAAACTGAAGACATTCTGTAGTTTCTGGAGGACTTCAGTTTAAAAACAGAAACAAAATTTGTGTGTGTGTGTGTGTGTGTGTGTATCTTTATTCATTTCTCTTGAAATAATATAATTAGCATTTATTAGGTTGATATGATGATCCCAACACTGTACTCTTCCCACTTGGGTAAAGGAAGGTGACTGATGAACTTTGATCTAAAAAATTTCATAATGAATATCTATAAAGGCAGAAATATCAACACAAGCACACACTTAGTGACATTATGTTTCTGACCAATATACATGTGAATAAATACACAAGACTGTTTTCTTAGTTGTAAAATGTCCTTAAATGATAATTTCCAGCTCATTCCAAAGTGATAATGTATTTATAACATTTAGAAGTGAAATATATGACAATTCTAGGAGAAGCTTGAGAAGGGATATTTCAATGCTGAATTTGGAATTTTATAATATTTTTTGAAGGGTGAGACTTTGATAAATTACATGTGGGCAACCTATATGTGAAATTAATAACTGAAAGCCAAAACTAAGCAAGAATAAAAATATACAGAGCAATAAGTGTGCATATGGAGTAAAATGGAATCATAAAGTATATTCATTCCTAACGTAAGCAGAAAAAGAAAAAGAGAACAAAGAATAGATGAGAGAAACAGAAAAAGTAGAAATATGGTTGATTTAACCCCAGCTATGTCAGTAATCACACTGAATAGTTAAAAAACATGTCTTAATTCAATGAAATTCAGTTATCTCCGTAAGCTCTTCCGTATCTCATTATTTCCCTCAAATGCACATGCTAATTTTGTTATTGATCATGGAAAAAAGAAGGTGCCTCAGAACTGAGCCTTGGATCCTTCTAATTTTAGAAGTCTGAAATATAAGGAAACATAAAAGAAAAATCAGAAGAAATGACCAAAGGACCACAAGAAATTAGTTGTCTGAAAGCCAAGGAAAGAAGGTGTTCCAAAAGGAAAAATGATTAAACTACATCAGTTGTTACTGACAGATCACATAAGATGACTGAAAATTGACCACTGTGTTTAGCATGATAGATGTCATTAGTGACTTTGATAAAAGCTTTTCCAGTGGAGTAGTTAGGATGAAAGCTAAATGAAAGTTAGTGATTGGTGTGCGTTAATGCAAAAAACTCGTGATTTTTGCTTTAAAAAGGAAAAGCTCTGGTGTGGTGCCATAATCAAATAGTGCTACCAAATATCTCTTTTTCCTGAGACAGAAGGATTTCCTGGGATGCAGGACTTACAATAAGATTTAAAACTGGTCATAGGTTATCATCCCTATAATTAGTCACCTTCTAAACACCTAAGGCTTTCAGGACCATTTAAGATTTAAACTATGCTAATTCCCAGTAGTCCACACACAAGTACAATTTTCTTATAGATTTATTCAACTAAAAATATGAAATTTAAATAGTAAGAGTCTGATAAGTGAAAGCACATTATCTCACATATGCATCAGGCTGATACTGAGGGATTCTTTGCTTTTATTATTTCAAGTCCAATTTTTCTGTTTTTCTTTTTAAGTCCAATTTTTCTGTAAAAATAAGTTTTGTCATACTTTACCAGGTAGTTAATTTCCTCAGTGGTTATTTTAGGGGAGTTAACTCCTAAATGCTTATTAAGTTTACATATTGACTTGTGCAATGATTTTGACTTGAAAAGCAGCATATTTGTGATAGAACAATGATGTAGTATTTATCAATATTTGTTCCAATTAGAACCATCTAGAACACTTTAAAAGCATACAGATTTCAAGGCCTAAATGGTTACTAATGAAGTCAGACTTTCTGGGGCTCAAGTCATCCTTAATGCCAGTATTTTTAAAATATTCTAATATGTAACCAGAGCTGCAAGATTTTGTAATTTTATGGTTCTATTCCCCCTTTCAAATGGAAATATGCTTTACATATTCATCTACTTATAGGGAATAGAGTTTTGAAATTTGAAATAATTTATTCCTTCTATAGATTCTAGCTGAGACATCTATTTCAAGGGATGCGTCAAACTGTAATGCACTAATACCTTAAAAGCTGTCCCTTTACTCTGGAGAATATAGTCAAATGAGTTCACACAGGTACCTGGTAATAATCCCCCTAGTCTACAAAATCCTTGCAGACATTTGGGAGGCCAAACACCTAGGACACAGTTCTCAAATTTCTCTATCCCTTGCACTAGCAACCCTGCTAAAAGAATGTGTGATGTTTATGGGTTATGCTAAAATCCTTCTGTTTTTTGTTTGTTTGTTTGTTTGTTTGTTTGTGCGGTTTTTTGTTTGTTTATTTTTGTGGGGGGGTTTGTTTGTTTTGTTTTGAAAGCCTGAGCCTCTGATCTAGTTGGTGTTGGAAATAAAAATATCCATGGTTAAGTTTCTGTGTGGTGTGAATTAATGTGTCTGGCAGTTGGTTAGGTTTAGTAGGGATAGAGAATTAAACCTTTACAACCTTTTTCTTTTTAAGAAAAGAAGACCTTTTTTTTTATTAGTACAAGTTTGTAGTAATTTATACTCACATTCATCATGTATATATCACATTTTAATTCTTCGTCTTTATTTTTGGTCCTGTTCCCCTTCCCTTCCTCCAAACTTTTTTCCCTTCCCATTAGCAAAAGCTCAGTTTCTGTTGTTTTCCTTAAGTTCTTTTTTCCTTTAAATTCTCTCTTCCTTCCTTCTCTCTGCCAGAAAGTACAAGTACAATCATGCTGGGATTACCCACTACCCTACCAAAAAGCTACTGTTGGCTTTACTGGGATGGATTAGCATGGAGAGCAACTCTGTCTCCATAGCTGTCTACCAGTGAAACCAGAGACAACCCTGGAATTGGGATCTCTCTGTCTCTTTCTCTCTCTTTCCTTTGTTTGCTTTTTGTTGTACTGGTGGTAGTTTTGTTTTTGTTTTTTGCCTTTTGTCTTCATCTTTTTCTCCTTCATTGTTTGATCTTGTTTTTATGAGTGTGACTGTGGTTTCTAGCCTCTTTGTGGTTATGGTTCTGTTCTGTTCTGTTGTTTTTCTTTGTTTGTTTGTTTGTTTTTATATCTTCCATCTCTCTTTCACCCAGTCTTCTGCACCAGTTTCCCAAAGTTAGCATGATCCCCCTTTGCCCTCCAACCTTACTTCTAATCTCTTCCTCTTCTTTTACTTCTCTATTTTTTCTTTAACCCAGCTTACATTTTAATCTCTGAGAGAAAAATTGACATATTAAGAACTTGTATACTACATATAATCTTATGGCTTGTTTTAGATTTCATTGTGTAACCACAAATCTAGTTCATATGGTTAAAAGCGGCAAATGAATGGTTAGTTCAGTTTGTCATTTTCAGGGCTGTGTTTGATGCTGTTGGTATTACTATAGCCAAATTGACATAATTGTTCTCAACAGTGTTGACCTTGGTATTGCATGACTGGATTGACTAAGGGACATAGAAAATACTATGGCCAAGTGCCAAAGAACCAGGGACAGGGTCAAACAAGCAGCAACTTCTCATCTCCAACAAATCAAAAAGGTAGGTTCTTCCAAAAGATTCAAAACCCAAAAACCAGCTACACCTGAAAATGCCTCAGAAAAGTAGTCATTACCTAAAGGTCCTAAATACTGCAAATAAAGCAACCCACCATAGGCAATGTACAAGAATCTTTCCAGGAATTAAACTAAAAAAAGAAAAGAAAATGAGAAGATACTTAAGCAAGATACAAACTCAGACATCCACTTCATCAAAGGCAAACGCAGGAGGTAATGAGGTGGGACAACATGAAACCCTCCCACCAGGACTCCCTTCAATGGTAAAAGCAAAGCAACTGAATAAGGCTCTGGAAAAAAAACCCAAATCAGAAATAAACTCTCAGATAACTGCAGAAATGCTGTCCAAAATAAAGACTATGCTTAGCAATGCTAGAGCAGATACAGACAAAAAAAATAGAGAAGCTTAAGAAAATTATGGAAGCCATGAATACTTGGTATAGGAAAGAAATGGAATCCATGAGGGAGATTCAAGCAGATATCCAGGAGAATAAAACCTCCATTGATAGTATTTGCAGCAGATTAAACCAATGTGAGGATAGGATCTCAGATATAGAAGACAAGGTTGCAGTTACAGACCATGAAAAGAAAGATTTCTCAAAAATGGCAAGGACCCATGAGAAACCAATCCAACAGCTGCACGATGAGACAAAGAAGAATAAGTTAAAATCAACTGGAGTCAGTGAAAAAGCAGGCTATACCAAAAAGGATATTAAAAAGCTATTCACAGATGTCATGGTAGAAAACTTCCCTGGTAGAGAAAAACAACTTGCCATTAAGATAAGTGAGGGATATAAACAAACAATTAGCCACACACACCCCCAAAATATCTACTGCCAGACACATCATAGTCAAGATTCTAGAAATTCGGCAGAAGAATAGAATCTTAAAAGCTGTTAGGGAACAGAAACAAATCACCCATGAAAGACAGCCCATCAGAATTACAGCTGACATCTCAGCACAAACTCTCAACTCAAGGAGAGCTTCAGGTGAAGTATTTCAAGTTCTAAAGGAAAACAACTCTCATCTCAGATTGATGTACCCCTACAAACTATCTTTCAAAACTGATGGAGAAATAAGAAACTTCCATGATGAAGACCATCTGGGAAATTTATAACCACAAAACAAGCACTCAAATGTTTTGAAGTACATTCTAGAATGAGTCAACAGGGACTACATCTCCATGAACTCCAGCAGAAGGAGCCCACCAGACAAGGTGAACAATTAAACAGAAGGAAAGAAAAAAAAAGAGGGGGAGCCAACAACAGGAAAGTAATAAGACAAGGATAAATCAATACACATCAGTTATAACTATCACAATTAATGGTCTCTATTCAATCAAAAGACATAGACTGGGAGAATGGATCAAGAAGCAAGATCTAACAATATGCCGCATACAAGAAATACATGTAATTCAAAAAAGAAATTCATAGACTTAATGTCAAATGATGCAAAACAATACTCCATGTGACAGGAACCCAGAAAAAAGCAGGGGTAGCTATTCTATTTGCAGACAAAGTGAATTTCAAGCCAAGACTGATTAAGAGATAAAGAAAATGACTACATCCTTGTAAAGGGAACAATACAAGAAGAAGAGATAACAGTCTTAACTATATTTGCAACAAATACCAGTCCACCCAACTATATAAAACAAATATCAGTGTGATGTAAATCAAATAAGCACTAATACAATTGTATTGGGGGATTTAAATAACCTACCATCACAAAAAGACAAATCATCTGGACAAAAAATCAACAATGAAATATTAGAACTGAACCAAACTTTTGAACAAATGGATTTAGTCGATGTCTACACAGTGTGCCACTCCACATCAGAATACACGTATTTATCAGCTACACACAGGACATTCTCAAAACAGACACATACTTGCTCGTAGAACATGCTTAAGTAAATGCAAAGCAGTTGAATTATCAAATGCATACTATTAGACCAAAGTGCAATGAAATTGAAAATTCATGGCAAAAGAAACCACATGAAATTCATAATCACATGGAAATTAAATAGTACTCTCCTGAACAACCAATGAGCTACAGATGAAACTAAAGAAGAAATTAGACAGTTTTTACAGTTGAAAGATAATGACAATGCAACATACCAGAACTTATAGGACACACGAAAACAGTCCTAACAAGGAAATTTATAGGAATAAATATCCATATCAGGAAAACAGAGTAGGCACATATAAGCAACTTAACAGTGGGCCTCAAACTTTTAGAAAAAGAATAACAAGCTTGTATGAAGGAGGAAATTATAAAGATGAGAGCAGAAATTAATGCATTGGAGGTTAAAAAAAACTACAAAGAATCAATGAAGAGTTGGTTTTTTGAAAGATTAAATAAAATTGACAAATCTTTATCCAACCTTATCAAAAAAAGGAGACAAAAGACTCAAATCCATACAATTAGGAATGAAAAGGGTGAAATCACAACAGATCCTGCAGAAATCCAGAAGATTCTCTCTACCTACTTTGAAAACTTGTATTCTAATAAGATGTAAAATATAGAAGAAATGAATGGATTTCCTAGATACATATGAATTACCAAAGATGAATCGAGAAGATATAAAAATCCTAAATAAACCAGTGTAAGTCAATGAAGTTGAAGATGTAATTAAAAACCCACCATCAAAGCAAAGCCCAGGTCCTGGTGGATTCATTGCTGAATTCTATAAGCAATTTAGAAAAGACTGAACACCACTATTTCTCAAACTCTTTAGTGAAACTGAAACAGAAGCAATACTCCCAAATTCATTCCTGGAAGCAAGCATTACCCTGATACCAAAACCAGAGAAAGACCCAACTAAGAAAGAATTACAGGCCAGTTTCCCTAGTCAACATAGATACAAAAATCCTCAATAAGATACTGGAAAACAGAGTGCAGCAAATCATCAAGAAGATTATATACCATGATCAAGTGGGATTCATCCCAGGGATGCAGGGATGGTTCAACATATGTAAACCAATAAATGTAATACAACATATTAACAGAGCCAGGGATAAAAATCATAAAATCATCTCAATAGAGGCAGAAGAAGCTTTTGACAAAGTCCAGTACTCATTCATAATAAAATCCCTGTAGAAAATTGGAATAGATGACCTTTATCTCAATCAAATAAAAACCATCTATGACAAGCCAATAGTCAACATCATACTAAATGGACCAATACTGAAAACTGTTTCTCTAAAATCAGGGAAAAGAAAAGGATGTCCACTGTCTCCACTCTTATTCAGCATAGTCCTGGAAACTTTAGTCAGAACAATTAGTAATAGCCAAGAGAAAGAAAGAAAAGTAATAATGATAGGAAAGGTAGAAGTTAAATTATCATTATTTGTGGATGACATTATACTCTATATAGAAGACCCCAAAAACTCCACTAAAAACTGATTGATTTAATAAGGAAATTCAATAGCATAGCTTACAAAGTCAACACTCAAAAATCAATAACCTTCTTGTACACAAATGACAAACTCACAGTGAGAAAAATTAGGGAAACAACACCATTCACAATACCAACCAAAAAAATGAAATACCTAGGAATCGATCTAATGAAAGGCGTAAAAGATCACTACATTGAAAACCACAATAATCTTAAAGAGGAGATTGAAGAGGATATTAGAAAATGGAAAGCTATCCCTTGCTCTTGTGTAGGAAGAACCAATACAGTGAAAATGGCCATACTCCCAAAATCGTAATACAGGTTCAATGCAATCTCAATCAAAATTCCAATAGCAGTCTCACAGAATTACAGAAAACAATCCTAAAATTCACCTGGAACCAGAAGAGGTCTAGAATAGCAAAGGCAATCCAGGGCAACAAAGACAAGACAGGGAGTGTCACAATCCCTGACTTGAAATTACACTATAAAGCTACTGTATAAAAACAGCATGGTACTGGCACAAAGACACAAAGATCAATGGAACAGATTAGAAGATGCAGAAATAACTCCAGACATACTGAGCCACCTTATCTTTGACAAAGGTGCCAAACACATTCACTGGAAGAAAGACAGCCTCTTTAATAAATTGTGCTAGCAAAACTGGCTCTACACATGCTGACAATTAAAAGTGGACCCATATCTTACACCATGCATGAAACTAAATTTGGAATGGATCAAAGATCTAAATATTAAAAGAGAAACATTAAATCTGCTGGAAGATAGAGTAGGTAAAACTCTTGAAAACATTGGTTTAGGCAAAGACTTTATGAACAAACCCAAGATTGCACAAGAACTATTGCAAGGAATCAGCAAATGGGATCTCACTCTACTGGAAAGCTTTTGCACAGCAAGAGAAACCACCAACAGAGTGAAGAGACAACCCACAGCATGAGAGAAAATGTTTGCCAGTGGTTCCTCAGAAAAAGGATTACTAAGGAGAACATATAAAGAGCTCAAAAAAATCAAGTCTTCCAAATTTAAAGACCCAAACCAAAAATGGACATTTGAGATGAATACACACTTCTCAGATAAACAAATACAAATAGCAAATAAATAGATGAAAAAAATGCTCAATATCACTGGTCATTCAAGAGATGCAAATTAAAACAACACTGAGATTCCATCTTACTCCAGAAAGAATGGCTATTCTCAAGACATCAACCAATAACAAATACTGGAGGAACCCTTTCCTGCTGTTGGTGGGAGTGTAGGCTGGTGCAACCACTGTGGAAATCAAAAAACTAGGATTGGAGGTCCCTATTGACCTGGCTATTTCTCTTCTGGGTATTTCCCCAGAAGAATTAAAGATATTGTATCACAATGATACATGTGCACCCATGTTCATAAAAGCAGCACATTTTGTAATAGCCAGATCTTGGAAACAACCTAAATGCCCATCAAGAAAAGAATGAGTAAAACAGATGCAGTATTTTTATACAGTGAAGTACTACTCAGCCATAAAGAAGGATAAAGCTGAGACTTTTATAGGTAAATGCATGCAAGTAGAGACCATACTCATAAGTGAAATAAATCAGACTTGCGTGTGTAAACATCGTATTGTCTTCCTAGTGTGAGAAGCTGAAAAGTTATATGTATATACAGTAGTTAAGACAGTTATACTACTAATTTATCTAGTTTATTGAAAAGCAAGTTTTGTGCTAATATTGTTCAGACAATTAAATGCAGACATCTTGTACTCTGAGTAATTTAAAGATAACAATATGCAGTGTATTAACCATTGTTACCCTCTAATTATCATGCTTTGAAATTTTATTTTTTCATTAAAATAGAACAAAATAAGTATCAATAGATCTAACTTGATCCCGAACAAAATCCTAATATTATTGAGATAAACTAAAGTCCCCTCAGAAAAGTGCACAAACCCAGGCAACACAACTTTTTTAAAAGTCTAATAAAGGAAGACTGTTCTACTAAAGGCAATATTATAATCACTCATTATTTATCTGTGAGTATGGAGATAAACATCATTTCTACAGGAAAGAATACAACTTTGGAGATAGGATGAAGTGACTATTTTCAATAATCAACATGGTGCGCTTAGATCTTAGAACATGACAGGACTCTGCTCAGAACATTCTAATGCCTTCTCAAATCATTCTGGGTCAGTACCAACATCTTCACAATGCCCTCAGCATTTCCCCTCACCTACTAGCTCACTCATTCCTGTAGTTAAGAAGGTGACTGCATCAGACCTTTGTATATATAGTTGCCCTAGCAAGAATGCTCTTCCCCCAGTAAAGTATATGACTGGCACTTCTACTCTATTTTTTGCTCAAAAATCCCCATACATATGTCCCTAGTCATCTCTTAGAAAATGGCACTATTGGGGCTCAGAAACTGATACTCCCATGTATGGCATGTTGGTGTGCTAAGAAACACTGGAAGGGTCTAAGAAACAAAGTCTCTCTCAGACCTTTTCCTGTCTTTCTTTCTCCTGATTTCCTTTCTATCTCAGTACAAGCTGTGGAAATCAATTCACTTTCCCAAGTGGAATCATAGAAACTGGAACCTCTTTCCCCCAAAGCCAACAATAAAACTAAAAGTATTACTTTGACTTTCCCCATTTTTCTGTGTAAGAGAGACCATAAAGAAATTCTCTGACCTATTTTGTGCAATAGTAAATTTAAGTCTCATTTCAGAAAGGTTCCTGCCTCATACCCAGCAGGAACAAATGTTGCAAGCAAAGCCAGGAAGAATCTGAACATAGCTGGCTTAGTTTCCCCATTTCAATCTTGTACATCTGCTCACATCTTTTTGCTCAATCACATTACAACATTCTGTTCATTTTCCTTCAAAATGTAAAAACACACAATTCTCCCTGGGTCTTCATTCTGAAACCTCTGCTGTAACATAAAACTTTGATTAAATGAATGTCATCAAAGCAATTAATTAAATTGATTCATGAAATCGTCATGCTTTTCTCTTGTTAAGCTTTCTTTTGGTATACAGGTATCAACACTTGAAGGAAAAGAAATGGGTCAATCCTCTTCCCCCATTTATTTCTATGTGCTCGTTGGTTGTCTGTGCAATGGGACATAAATTCTATGAGGCAGGAGGACTGCCTTTGTTATCACTGTTTTATTCTGCACATAAAATAGTACTTGCAACATGCGATACGCTTAATCCTTATTTACATCATAAGTCAAAGAATGAGAAGTGGGTAAACTCGAACCATCCTCTCACAACAAAAACCAAATGGATCCCTATTGTGCAACTTAATCCAAACTAAATTTCACACAAAGAAAAATTTTAAATAAATTTGTAAAAATAAATTAAGCTATTAGAGGAAATTAGTATCATCACATCATATGTGATGTAGTAGAAATACTTAAAGGAGAGATCTGAAGTAGAAGCAAAGAAAAAGATTCACAACATTGGTCATTTTCATTTTTAACATGACTCTTAAAACATTATAATATGTATATGTAAAATATAAAGAAAAATTACACCATAAGCCAAAAGAACTGCAAGTTTGTTGCATCAATATTCTAAGTTATGCTTTTTATTTTAAAATTTATAAGAAATAAATGAATACTAAAGCATAAAACTTGTGTAAAGGGAAAAACAGTAATAACAAAAAAATGTTAATTAAAATAGAGAATGCCACTTGTAACGACCAAAATATCCAAAAACGGTGAAAAAAATCAGAAAATGAATTAGTTTAAAAACCAGAAAATAAATTCTCACCCAATGGAACTGTAAGTTCATTCAATATTCCTAGAAGACAATTTCTCCAAAACTATCAGAATATTTCTATTCTTGTAGTCCAGTAATATGATCTATGGACTAGCATTAGATGAGGGCTTCAGTTCCACCATTTAATCTTATGGTAGCTCTCGGGGGTTCTAGATTAGTCAGAAGGACTCTGCTTTTCCATAAATACAGACAGTTTTGTGCTAGTAGCCCACCGAGCATTCTTCAAAAAGCAATTCCCAAAATTGTTAAACAGCTACTTGTATTATCAAGGATTAAACTTAATTTTTTTATCTTTGATTCGTGTCTTCATCCCTCCATCGTGTGTATCTCTAAACATTAAAAATGATCATCCTTGGGTAATGAAAATAAGGATAATTTTTTAAATTTGTTTTCTACATTGAATGTATATATGACTTCTAGTTAGAATAAAATTAGGAATTATAAAGCTAATTCAAAAATGACACAAGAATGTGGCTTCAGTTGGAATCAAAAGAAGAAAGTATCATTTCATATTTTGCTTTTCCTCCTCAAGTCCTTCTTAAAGCACATTACGTAGAGAGGAAGAAAGGGAGTCTAAAGAGTTTCCTGATGATACCAGCTGGGCTTATGCTGTCACAATAGGAACCAGATAGAACGACAAGATATTCTTAGAAAACATAAAATTAAGACCATTTGGTCCACTGCTTGCGCCTGTCCTTGACTGCTTCTGACGAGTGGCCTAATTCTTCTTGAAATGATTTTTTTCAAATATTTGATTTATCATCAGTTTTTTTCCTCTCGCTATATGCTAGAATGCATTTTTCTCTAGTCATTGTTTTATACCAAATGACTCCGTATCAGGATTGTCAATGCCCCCTGCTGCTAATTTCTTACAGTAAAAAAGAGGTACATTTCAGTTAGGCAAGAGGAATGCGCTCAAGAGAACTATTGCACTTATGATAGTTACAAATAGCAATGATATAGAATAAATTTTAAGTGTTCTCACTACAAAAATGGGTACACATGTGAAGGAAAGCATAGTTTGAAGAGTTTGAGTTAGCCCTTCCATGATGTTTGCATAGATCAAAACATCATGCTGTACACTACAAACACATAAAACTTTTATGTGCCCATTATGAGCAAATTTACGTGTTTAAATGAGCAAAAAATTAAAAGTAATAAGAAGAGCACACATTCATTTAGGAATACATAATGAAGAAGAAAAGAAACAACCTCAGTCTCACAGAAAAACATTGCTAGCTTTTTAGTAGTTTCTATTTTCTATTTCCACAAGCACAGCAACACATTACACAACAGGCATATAATCACGAGTGTTGTTATCTAACAATTTCCCCTTAATAGTTTTATTAATATTAGCATTTTAACTAGTGCTTGATTTACCTTTTACTCCCATTCAGAGGACAGATCTTAGTTTATTTTTTTTTCACATTTTAAATATCACTGAAAGAAGGACAGCAAAGGGCCAAGAGACAGAGAGCAGTCCAATGATGTGTCAGATACTCTGAGTCTCTTGGTTACCTGCATAAAATAGTCTTCCAGAAATGAAAATTCTTGGCTATCCCAGACACTGGAACTGTAAGAATTTGTCCTCCACCCTAAAACAAGCCCCCTTCAAGGACACCTAGACCAATGGTCAAACGTTATTACATTTTCTATTGAAGAAATTGTGGATCTGTAGATCTTTTGACCATTTCTTCTTTTAAGTTATTGAAACACAGGGGAACCAACTTATAAAAAAATGAAGACAATAAGCAAGGAAGATTTCTAAACAATGGAGCATTAGGCAACTGTTGCAAATTCACCTTCCCCACTGTGTTGTCTATTTTTATTTTAAAAGTTAAAGAAACTTAACTTTCCTAAGAAGAATAGAAAAATCCAGTTTATTATTTCTGCTTCCTATAAAAATAAGGAAAATAATTGTATGTTATTCTCACAGGGCATCCCCTTATACATTCCTTAAAAATACATTAGCCATGACCATGTGATATTTTTGTCATACAGATGATCATAACTCATCTGTCAAATCCTCTATTTAGTTAGGTGATAATTTTTGTTAAAACCTGAAATAAAATATGAAGAAGAAAGGTGTCTTTCCTCTCCTGTCACTAGGTTCATGGCTGAGGCTCCCTAAGAAAGCTAGATTAAGAGTAAACGAAAACATGTGACTTTATTTAAGTTGTACATGACATAGTAACTTTCACAAATAAAGATTCAAAGAAACAGAAAAAGCTGCCTCTTTATGGACAATTCTGTAGCATGATTGGAAGACAAACAGATAGTAAATTGAAGGGAACTGACTGAGGCTTTTGTTTTTCTCAGACTCCTTTGTGTTCCTGTGTGAGTTTTCTTTTTTTTAGGTGGCATGATCATTTTATAATCGAAATTAGGGGAGGGCAACAGAATTATTGGATGACCTCCTTCAGAGAAAAAGGTAGGGAAAAGGTCAAGAAGACTTTCATCCTTCTGCTATTTTCTCAAGACACCAAGGTGGCATATTTTGGGGTAGAGTGCCCTGAACTCCAGCACTTTCCCTCTGACCTCCCTAAGAAGATATACAATCCATAAAAGGGAGTTTGCAAATTGTCTCACAAACCACTGACATAGTCTCCATCTCTCAATATCAGCCTTTCACAGTTAGATCAGACAAATTAACAGTTGGTAGTCAGTTGTGCTTCAAAAATTGGTGTTGCAGAAGGGAGTCCACCAAAGTTAAGGCTCTCTCTGGTCTGATCAACCAGGTATTTAGTAAGAGGCACTTACATTAATTTTTCTCTCCATTTCCAGGAAAAGAATAACAAAGCTTAAGAGTTAATACAAACTCAGTCTTGATCCAAAGAGCAGCCAGTCTAGATTTCTAATTTTGAGCTTCACGCATGTTCAAGTAAAGTGGAGGCCACAGTGGCAATCTGAGAAGTTCTCCTGGTTCATACTTGGAGTAAGTTTTCTAGTAAACTTCTAAATACATCACACATCAGCAGCCACAGAGACTGTCCATGGACACGTTTTTGCAGAGATTTCTCTGAACTCTGTTACTAGAATTTATTTTGTGTCTATTATTTCCCAGGCATTATGTATCTTTATATTTATATGCATTAGCTCACCGAATTCTCACAATAGTCCATATGGTTAGACTACTACTATTTATCTGCATCAGACAGATACAACTTCAAAGCACAGAGTAACTTCAAAGCACAGGTAGTAAGGTATGGGGACCTTACTTAATAGTACTATCTGAAATTAGCTCTAGTTTTACTAATGAGTTTTTTAAAAAACAACTTGTTTAGGTCCATTTTACATAACTTGTTCCCAAATGCCAGATAACAACATAAGTATTTTAATTTTGTTTTAGGAAACTACCATAATTATCCTTACAAAGTCTGAAAAGAGGTCTTTATTATACTGGTTTTTATTTTAAATATAAAAGCTAAAATATTAAATATAAGCAAATCAGAAAGGTTAAATATATGTTTATTTTGTGCTTAATGAATAATTTTTTGGACAGGGTAGCACAAGTGAGATAACCCTCCCATACCACATACTATGTCCCATATTCTTATATTTATACTTCTATCTACAGCCCTTAATGAAAGAACATAGAAAATATGCCCTTCCCTTCTCTTCTTCATACCATATTTAGCCTAAGATTTCTCTGGGTAGTTATATAGTAAGTGAAAGAAAGATGCTAAATTAATATTAACAGAATGTGATACCCAGCTGTAACGAGTACAGAATATTTCTCCTACCCAAGTGAATGATAAGTGCAATTTTATTGGTGTCAAGTCTATTTTCTTTATCTGTTAGATTGCATCACAAGGAAAGTGAGATAAGAGCGACTTATATAAATTTCACTGGTTTCTTTAGGTGATGTCTTAGCATCCAACCTCCTTTGAAAAAGAACCTGCAACAAGTTGTGTGCAATCCATTTATCCCTGGGATGAGTTCAGGCCACAGTAGTAAACACTGATGAGAATGAAACAGAAAAGAGAAAATCAATGGAAAGCACCTTCTCTAATTGGTCTCCACTATGGCAAACTTGGCACCATCCCATTAGGACCCTCCGGGAAATGATGTGGAGCATGTTACAGATGTGTTCAACTAAGAAAGAAATAAAGAGAATGCTTATCCACTAACTTTGGTACCCATGGATTGGTAATTTCCCTATGGAAGAAGAACACCTGTCCCTTCTGGACAGCACAAGGGTGTGAGGTACAGTCTTTTGGGCATCCCCACTGCAATGGCTGGTAAGAGCTGGGGCAGAAAAATAGAGACTGAAAAATAGAGACAGAAAAACTTAGAAACAGAAATGTGTCTCATTCATAGGGGAGCAAAAGGTGGGCCAAGATTGCACCCTATACTTCAGAGTATGACCTCTATTATGCAATTATTCACCTTAATCCTCCACACTGCTCTCACACAGAAAATAATCATCTCAGTGAATATTCAGCTTATATCACAGACATTGTAATAATTGCTAACATATAAAGATAACAATGCAGTTTCTAAGACTCAGTGGTTTACAGTCTCATGCACAAAAGGAACAAATAAAACGAAACTACAATATAATGAGATACATGTTACAATAATTATGAAATTCTGGATACTATGAAAGGGTATAGGAGGGAAACTAATTTAGACTTGTGGAGGTCAAAAAAGGTTCCTATTAATTCCATAATAATAGGTCACCTTTTATAATGTGCCATTCTGTTCACAAGTTCCCCTGTCCCTTTGAAAAATGTATAAAATAAGACAAATTCTAACCCATTTTTAAACAACTCTGATAGAATCACCATCACTGGTACATCTCTTCTACGTTACATAGAAAACTGTAGATTTTACATTTTAAATATGAACTTCCTTTGAAGTATAACTATATCCATTTTTTGATTATTTATATTTTAATTGACATAAAATGTTTTTATTGTTTTCATATTTTACTTATGTTGTCCAATCAATTTTACCTTCAAAGTCTGCTGATAAACCCTCTCCAAGAATCTCATCTACAGTTTTTAAATTATGCTAAAAAGTTCTCTAATATAAAGCAACCTGAAACAACCATAAGAGTTTCAAAATAGCATCTTGGGTATCAACATGACCATCTGTGAATATTCTGCTATCTGAAAATAGCATAATAAAAATAAATGTCAAAACTATTAGTGAATAAGCAAAGTATTTCAGTTTCAAAGTCATTGTGTATCACCAGCAAAACATTTCATCCTTAAATGGTAAATAGCTTCCTTATAATAAAATATATGTAGGTCATTTTGATCCTCACTGTGAATATCAAGACACAAGAAAAGTCACAAATGTCTGTGCATCATAGGGAAAGAAAAGTATTAAATAGAGAAATCATTAGACATGATCCCCTGGAAATACACAGTATTTATTCTACCATCACAAAGAAGATCTGCAAACTGGCACTTGATGAAAACAATTTTGAAATTAAAATTATGCTGGAATTTATAACTTGAAGCAGCTCTATCTTTCAGGTTCTTGGTTATATCCAGCAGAGAAATTACTTTCAAAATCTGTATAAATGTGGATATCTCAACAGTGGGGTGAATTTGGCTTTACTTGTCATCATCTTGATAGCCCAAAAAGACATTAAATTGAATAATGTCTGGGGATTCTGAAGAATTAACAGAAGTTGCATGAGTTCACTGAATAGCCATAGAGAGTTTCCACAGGTTGCTAAAGAGTGTGTCTCCTCATCTTGGGGCTGGACTTCCACGGGGTTGATTCCATTAGTCACTCGAGCTTTGCCACAGTGCTGAGGTCCCATCATCTGCTACGTGAGGCACCAAACAGGAAGCCGGGAGGCAGGATAAAGGAGGCCAGGTTGCAGACCGCATACACTGAAACATGCAGAGATACTCGAGCATTAGCTGTAGACATGCTCAGCTCTTCATATCCCATCTCTGCCACTCTTGCACTTTAAAATTAGATGTCCAAGAAAGAAAGATCAAGGAGTTTTTGTTTTGAAACCTGCTTCTCTCCCAAGGAGAGGCAAGAACTGGGAAGCTGAACACCAATCTACACTGATTGACACAGAAATATTTCGCAGTATCTGGCAAATATCACCCTGATAGCTCGGATGCGTTGCTTGGCTGTATGCATTCTCTCCACAGAGCCAAGTCATCTTTTAATAAACCGATCATAGGCCCTTCTTTCAATCTTCTGTCCTGTCTTACTCAGGGAAACCTGCCGAAGTAGCCTACGTGAAATTAAGTTGCCTCTCTAACTCTGTTCCTTAAAATTTTACCTTCATTCTTAACCACACTTTTAAAAACACACACATAAAGCAATTCAGATAACATTTGCATTGCTGTTGCCTCGTTGTTAAGTGTTTATTTACAAAACAGCTTCTTGGCTTCTCCTGCAAGTGCATTCAGATTTCTGCCCATGTGTTTCTTTACCAGGAGGAATATTCCGCCCATGAGTGTAAGAATCCATCTTCTCTACCACTTACTATGTCTTTCCTTGTTTTATTTTTTCCTGCAGTTATCATGTAACATAACACCTATTTATTTTGTTACTGTCTTCTTTTGGCTTATATAACTGAAAGTGATTTGACAGCCCTAAATTTATCTCTTTTGTTCAATGCTATTTATGCCTCAAGTGTCTGTAATAGTGATAGTTGCTATGTTGGCACTCAGTAAGTAATTTTTGAAATGCAGAAAAGGAAGGGAGAAAGGAAAGGAAGAGGAAAAGGGAGGGAGGAAGGGAGACCAGGAAGGGACAGAAAGGAGAGAAGAAGGAAAGAGGAAAGGTTTGAAGCAGGGAGACACAGAAGGATGGAAAGAAGGAGGGAAGGAAGGAAGAAGGAAGGAGTGGAGGAAAGAGAAAAAAGAGAATAGAGGAGGGAAGACATGAGAGGAGAGAGGAGAGGAGAGGAGAGGAGAGGAGAGGAGAGGAGAGGAGAGGAGAGGAGAGGAGAGGCGAGGCGTCAAATCAGGCCAGTTTAACAAAGCTATTCAAATTTCTTAGTACTGTCAATATGCTTATAGTTTTATTGGTCATGGTAAATGCCATAAACTTCAGAAAATTCCCTGTAATAGCAAATGTGGCCCACAAGTTCTAGCATGAATTCTATTTGCTAAGGCCCCTAAAATTATTCGGTTGATAGGAGATTTTATTAAAGAATAACAAGAGAATCCTACTCATAAATTTAAAAACAGTTGTATCTTGATGTCAGCACTCTTAACCTTTTTCTAGTCCACTAAATGTTTGATGCTAAATGTAACAAAGTAAAACTTGACTTTATAGAATTTTCTGGACTTGTGGACTTGTGCCCAAGTGGAACAATGTGAGTGATTGGAAATCCATTCATCAGCAGCTTATCTGGGGCACTGATAGAAAAATGCCCTTGATTAAAAAATTTCCCACATCTTCTCTCAAAGAATCTAGCAGATGCATAGATGTATCCTGAGTTTCCACTTCAGCAAATATCCTGTCAGGAAGACAGAAATGGAAATCCTTGTTCATAACCCTGTAGTTTATGCTCTGGAAGGCATACTATTTTTTAATACTATAACAGCTTGCGTCCTAAATAAATATGAAAAGGAAATGCTATAATGAGAAGGGTAATTGCTATGCATGCAGTACTTGGTCATATATTTAAACCATCATTCCTGTACCTCTAGAGGGTGAATTGGGAATTAACAGAAAAACAATTTGCAAATTTACTTCTTAATTTTGTTACCAATAATGGATTTTTTTCCTATCTTTGATCTAAAATTTAAATTGCATAGTCAACAAAATAATGCCCAGTGGAAAGAGTATTTGTATTTGAATACGACCTTCAGGTTTTTATCTGAGTCATGCTACACACCATGATACCAAATAATCATGTGAGAAGAGCTGAACTTTTTATATTTATCTGATAAATATGTCGGATAATATGACCATAAGGGATGCTTGAGAGGGTCAAATTATATAAATGTTTTACACATGTCTGGCACAGCAAACAGCTCCAATAATATCAGTTAATTTTTATTCATCATTTAATATCATATTCTAAATTATTGCATGGAGCCAGAAGTATCAAAAAATAGACACTGCCAAATCGAGCCTAGCTCTTTGATTATATTCTCTAGCCTGCATTGGTGATGTGCTTTTTCTATTGATATTTTATGCACCTGAGATTCACAGAGACCCTCGGCTTATTAATATCACCCATGACGAGAACAAATGCATTGTGAAATGATCTATTTATAACACACAGTTATTCTGTGGCAGAACTGTCCTGAAATGTATTTGAAAAGGTCTGCAATGCTATTTATTATCTTTATTACAAAAAAATTAAGTACTAGAAAATAATTTTCTCTTTTATTTCTCTCTCCTTTTCTCATATCTGAAAGTGATTAGGACAGAAAGAAGCTATAAGCTTCTGTCGGCTTGTACTGTAGTTGATTTCTGAGGTGACCTAGCTTCCTTTCTCACTTTGGTTTGTGATGATCGGCAGGAAGATGGAAGAATCTTCTCATATTTATAAACATGCCTGAGGTGATAATGAGCTCCATAAACTCCTCCAGCTGCTTTTGTTCCAGGAGTCATTGTAGAGACATTGTTTGGACTCACCACAATGTAAAATCAGGCTTTTTTCTTGATAGAACAACCAACGTGAAATAATCATTAACTTTTAGTGAAACAGATATCTATTATTTCCATGCAGAAGGCAGTCATTTTCCTCATTAAGGGAATCTTTTGCCCTGTAAGGTGGCATTGGATCAGAAATTATGAAAAAATAATTTGCAACATTGACTCTCAGTTTCATTATCAATAACTGCGAATATGTGCCTGAAACATGAGAGATTCAGATGCCATAATCTTTCTCACATTAACCTTATTGCATTTACTGTTTTATATTTATTCATATATTTCACATGGTCAGGAATCCATTAACGGGACCCTAGCTATGAAAATTCACAATCATAGCTTACTCTGATTAATGTAAATAGATATCCATATTTATATAAAACACAGATATTAAACATATATGCAAAACATAATCTCAATGTTTAAATATTAAAATATTTAAGTTCCAACCAAGTAATAAATTACATGCCACAATCAATAAATTACAAACAAAAGTCATTATTATGAATTATAGCACGGGATGCTAATAGATGGAGAAAAGCCAGCACCGAGAACCACAAATCTATCATCTATCAACCTATCTGTCATCTATCTATCTATCTATCAATCGTCAAGCAACCATCATCCCTATATTCAAATGTACACATAGCTTCACCCCATACTTTTCCCTGGTAATTCCAGAGGTTTTGTTGATATGTTCATGACAAAGTTCAGGCAGATATCTGTTTCTATTGCTCAAGAAAGCCCCCTTGAAAGACAGACTATAGTATGCTCTTAGCTCAGCAGCTTGGAAAACGGAGTTCTTGCAAATACTCATTAGTTATATACACCAAACCTGAAGAGCAACAGAAGTTCTCCGCAGTGTTTTTCTGGGGATAAGATGGATACCAATTAGTGTCTAAATTTTTTGCACCTGGATGAGTAAAGATGCAGTTTTCTTTTTGCTCATTTTCCCTCTTAATCAAAATTAATCATCAATCTTCTATTATTTGATATTATCTAATCTTTGTTATAGTGTAAGTCACTAATAATGTGTATAAACAGCTCCTCTATCCCTACTCACTAGTAAAATTTAATCACAATTAACCCCCTCCCCGACTCACCCAATTTCTATACCCTAAAGTTTTAGATAGAGGGAAAAGCTAGTGGAACATATTTTGCCAAGAGTGCTTTTGTTTTAGGTAAAATTGTTGAGTTGACTATTTCCATTTCTCTGCAAGTTTTTCTCTCTGTAGCAGCTCAAAAATGAGATTATATCTAACAATGTTATCATCATCCCTGTTGCTATCCAGTATTGAAATAGAAGCCCTAGTTAGCATAGTGGAAAGTTGGACCTAAAATTAAATCCACAAACAATGTGAAAGATCTTCATTCATATAAGTTATAAATATTAAGAGGTATGACCAGCCGTGAATCCAGATATGTCAACGTCATTAGATTAAGAGACACCTTGCAGATTAGTGAAGCACAGTCCTGGGTGAGGGTGGGTCATGCAGACTTGGCCTTGAGTGCTACGTAGAATACGGTCCTTCCTTCACTTGCTCCTCTCTGGAACTGTCTCTGTCAACCCTTAACTAGGCAGCTTCATTCCATTGTGTCCCTCTAGCATGATGATCCTACTTTGTAGCCAGCTGTCTATGGACTTATTTTCTTCATTTGAGTTGTGAGTGTTGGGTATTGTGTCTTAACAACAGGAAAGTTGAATAATACAAGTTGTTTAGGGGAAATAGCAGTCAATGAAGAAATATATTTTTACTACATAGAAAAACTCACAGACGATTCCTCTGTAGGTGTTATCTATTGATTCATTGCAATTTCAATCAAGATTCCACTAGGAGTTTTGGTAGAATTTGTCAAGCTGTTCCTAAATATTATATGCGATACCAATAGGCCACACATAAAAAAAAACTATTCAAAAGGGAGAAGCATTAGGGAGGAGTTGATTGAAACAGATATTATAAAACTATGATAATTAACACAGGGTCCTATTTGTGCATAACTGAACAACTGGAGCTGTGAAGAGAAGACAAAACTCAGAAACCAGACCAGTATGTGTGAAACTTGACTTATGACAGCCTTGCAATTGCAGATTGCAGGAGAAATAATAGATAATCAATGCTATTTAGACAATTGGTTTT
The DNA here is from genome assembly GCA_004365215.1 of Cuniculus paca. Taxonomy (NCBI): domain Eukaryota; kingdom Metazoa; phylum Chordata; class Mammalia; order Rodentia; family Cuniculidae; genus Cuniculus; species Cuniculus paca. The sequence continues at coordinate 10,419 of RJWT010001247.1, read as the reverse complement.
CCACTCAAGAAACAAAAACAAATACCTCAAACTATGCATGCTCTTAAAGGTTTAACTGGAAAAGCAAATCTTTCAAAACCTTAGGAGAATGTTTATAGAAGGATCAGAGGAATGGCTTATTAAACTTGATATACAATGCTCCAATACATAAAAAGAGAAAATATCTCTTTACTAAAAGATACCATGAACAGAGTACAAAGGCAAGTTGTAAACTGAGTTTGTATGTCTGTGATATGTGCAAACAAAAAAGGTATGCATTTTGAATCAATAGCAAAAGCATCAATAGCTTTCTAGAAAATGAACAGAAATATAAATATTTCATAGATAAAAAACTAAGAAAAGAGGATGAAATAAAGAAAGAAAAAAAGAAAAAAGTCTTCAAATCATTATAAAAATGTTTGACATTCTGACATTCCAAATATTTTGAGAGAATATGCACTTCCATGTACAGAATTAAAAGTATAAATTGTAAAAACCAATTAGGCAATTTGTAATGAAATTTCAGTAAATTTCAGGTTGCATGTATTTTAAAATTCTTGTGGACACTGTAAGGTAAATCCTACAGAGCAAATATGCTCGTGGCATCATTCTTTTAAGGAGAAACATATCTATCTATATATCAATAAGTAAGATAATTAAATACTAACATGAGATCCACACATGATGAACATAGTTTAGAAAATAAGTTGCATACAGCAAAAGTAATAAAACTTTAGTTATAAAACTCACTAAAATTGATTGTTTGGGGATATAGAAATGAATTAGGAAAGCAGGTGGAGGAATATGTAGACTATAGTACCATTTATATATAAAACCAAAATAACATAAATATAAATAATAGTTTGCTAAGGATCTATCCAATTGTAGCAGATTGTAACAATGAGGAAATTAATAAAGAAGAGCTTCAGGAGTCTGGAATGCCTGAGAGGAAAGCAGAAGGATGGGGTCAGCAAAGGACACACAGGTGACCATATAATGTCATTCTACCCTGTTAACTAGGTAGTGGACATCTGGATATTCATTTTAGTCTTTGCATTAGTTACAGTCATATCTGTATTTACTTGTATGTGTTAGATATCTCATCACAATGAAAGTGTTAAAATTCCTATCACTCTAAGAGACCATCGAAAATGTTTAGACCATCTATATGACATAAAAATTTCATCAGCACACCTGCACACTTTTCACTTGGTCTATTCTCCTTCCCTTTTGGTGGTTATGACATTATATCTGGGAGTAAACTTGGTGTTCATTCTATTTTTATATGATAAGTGATTTACTTTATTGAGTACATAAATTAAGCTTGCAGAATACTTACACTGTGATGTTTCTTTTTTTCCTTTTCAAAAGTTTACATTAATGGCAGTATTTAGTGATCATGATGTTCTTATTTGATTTATAGTTTTGACTTTGTCAGAGTTTTCTGCTGCCCTAAATAAATCTTTAAGGGAAAATGTTTCATGTTTTTTTCTACTTATAGTACAAATATGGACAAGTAGAACTGTTTAATACTTACAGCAATACATGGAATTTATGGAGAGATGTCTCAAAAATGAAAGCAAATAATCTTACAAATGAACACAGAAAAAACATCCTCAATGACTGAAGACACATAATGCACATTTTTTCCACTTAAACTTTATAACTTAGTACAAAAACTATCGTCCGTAATCAGTCAGACTGTGTTAGTCTGGAACCAGTCAATAATAAAGAGCTTAAAAGATTTCACGATCCAATTCCATGGTGCAGCATCTTTCTCTTGGACAGGAAGACTCAAATGGGAGAAATTAGTAAATAAAGAAATGAAGAAAGACTATAAAAACTGGAGGATGGCAGGTCAAGCCTACTTTGATCAACTAATCTGAGCGTGATACAAATTCTTTACCTGGAACATTCAGCATATTTTTCTATCTCCAGAAGTAATTTTACTGCTTAGCCCAGAGACCACAGGATACTGCTGCAGAGGCAGGAGTCAATTCTTACACAGAAAACATCATGCCAATCTCAAGGGCTTTTTTTTTTTTAAATACAGATGTAACATAGATGTAGGCACGCAATTCTAAGTGTCAAATAGAATAATCAAGGCGAAAGCTGCTTGGCATTTTATATGATGTGCTCAGAAGTGATCAAACTAGACTATTAAAATATTTGTTGGTCTTGGACACCTCATGGAATTAATATATGTTCACTTTCACAATATCAGAAATATCTCCAATCTTTTATAATGTGAAATCACAATTCTTGACAGAACTATACCTTCTAGTAACCTTCCTTGATGGGAGAGACTAGAAGCTCGTTGCCTGCTGTTATAGTTTATGTCTAGATATAATTCAAGAGCTTTGTCTGTACATGGGTGTGGCTTTTGGAAGAGAACTGAACCATGCAGGTGTACAGCTGATTCATTGTTGGGAAGGGGAGCCTGGTCAGGAGAGAGAGGTCACTTGAGTAGGGAGTGACCTGGAAGGGCATGTGTTCCTCCCCGGCTCATCTCTTCCCTGTCTTGGCTTCCTGGCTACCATGATGTGAACAGCCTTCCTTCGCCTTACCCTCCCTCTGTGCCTTCCTACCCTGGAGCCAGCCAACTATGGACTGAAAGTGTGCACCAGAATAAATGTCTCCTCTTTGAAGTGTGGGTCCTGGGCATTGTGCCTAGTGAACAGAAAGCAACCAAGACACCTGAGTTTAGTTTCTATGATTTAAGTGGGATTCTTTAACATTTGTGCTTCTATAACTATATCATGTTCTGCTTTATTTTCACAGGAACGACTTATTTATGGTCAAAGATTTTAAAAGTGTGTATTTTTGACTATATATTCTTGATGAAAGAACACATCCATGACCTATATAACTACATTGGTTACTAATTTCTGGTCACAGAATAAGATATTCCTTTGCTATGCAGAAGACTTAATCACTTCTACATTTTTTTCTGCCTAACTTTTCTAGTGAATCATAGTATTTTAGTTCAAAGTGGAGGAAATAGGAGGGCACATTGCTTAAAAGTAATCATATATAATCTACTTACTTACTACTATTGATCCCGCTTCTGAATGATTTTCAAATGTTTCCCAAGGGTGACACTCTAGTCACAATAGCATAAATAATTATTGAGAGGGATATAATAAGAGTAGAAATGAGGTTCAGAAATCAAGAGCAGTTAAACAAAAACACAAGAGGAAAAACACTGCAGACAGAAGAATAAATATGGCCAACTTAAAAGGCAGGGACTCTTAATTCTATATTAATTTTATTTATACTCACTTGAGTTTCATTCAAAAATTTTCATGAGTAAATCAAGGACCTTGATTTCAGCATAACCCATTATCAAGTAGCTGGTTTTATTATGGTCAATGAGGTTTTGGTTGACAAAATCAATCGTCTGAAAGATTTTGTATTCTTGCACTTCTCAATGTCACTTCCTCCACGCACACGATTCACTTTTAAAATAAAATTCTCAGAATAATTTCAAATGATTTTATGTCTTCAAGACACAATATAATTCCCTGAATAATGGTATTTTTTTATTTGCATTTACATTTCTGAATACTAAAATATGTATTCCTATACAGAAGAGACACTTTCTTGATTACAGTGACTTCGGTGCCACTCTGCCAAAGAAGAAAGAACTAGACTAGATGGTATTACAAGACCAGTTTTTAGATCTTGTTATAGTATGGGGCCAAAGTGGATTGCACTTTGAGAGAAAGGCAATAGGCATAATATGGTGTGCCAGTAGTGTTTCTGAAGGCAAATCTATCTACATGTGATACTTGTCACTGCCATTTGTTATGAGTGTAAACTAGACACTAAGTAAGTCCTTCCCTGGGCTGCAAATTAGTCAGTTGAGTAGATCGCATGAAGTAAATGAAATAATATTTTAAAATGTCCTCCAGATATTACTAAACATTCATTGGAGTTGGGGAGAGGGTAGGAAATATGTCAGTATCAAAATTCACAGTATCAGAGTTTAACACTTAATACTTCACACACACATAACTCGTTATGGGTTTAAGCAAACTTCCAGGCCACCTCTCTTCTGTGCAGTGATATGAGAATCCACATTGCATTGCTTAAGTTTGTGCTTCTGCCAGTGGACCACAAAATCCTCTTGTTCTCAGAAAGAGAGGGGAGAAAGCTATCAGGCCAACAGCTTACTGCTCAGAGATGAAGGCAAGGACATACCACAGTGTAAGAGAGCTGGGAAATCAGTGAAAGAAGATGGAAATTTATGAAAATCACTGTCTTTCTCTCTGTTCTAAAAATAAGGAAAGTATTACTAATTCCCACTGCACCTGAAGTGAGATAAGATATAATGTCCAACACAGTAGCACAAAAATCTTTGTTTCTTTAGATACACTTAAACGTATACATGTATTTCTTATATTTGGGTCAGCTGATATATTTCAAAGGCAATAACGAAACTAAAAAGATCTGGAGAGCTGTCTGTCACCCAATTAGGGAACTGTTCTTTCTTAGAGTAGTGTAGAAAAGAATACAATAAGGAGTTAAACATACAGGAAAACGTGCTTCAGTAAATTTGTACAGTGCTACTTCTGTGAGTGCACCCATATTCAGGAATCTTCCAGGTCTCTTTCTGCAGAAACAACCTTTTCATCTATTAAGGAAGACAAATTTGCTGTATGAGAAATATCACGTTAACTATCCAATTGCTTTCCCAGATGTGAAAAGCAAGCTAGCATAGTAAAGTCTCTTACCAAGAGTGCATGAAAAATTAAATCAAAATACAAAGCAAACAGAAAGAAAACCCAGTTGAATCATTCTACACAAATCAACCAGGTTATATCTTTAAAAAATGGTTTAGTATTCCCTTTGTTAAAGCTTGAGGTTTACTGGAGAGAAAGTAAATACTTCAAAATAATCCAGTTGGAAGGTCAAAGATGCTAAGAGCCTTTGCACTCTTGTCACACTGAAGGATAATATTCATTATTGACTCTTGGACAATAAAACTGAAATCCCACATATGCTGGGATTGGTTTGGTAGAGCTTTAGCTAATGGCTTATAGATTGTACAATCGCCAGGCCCTGCTCAAAGAGCCTATTAAATCAGGCAGTGGAAGAAAAGGTCAGTGGGCCAGTGCCAGGTAAACAGATTTCCTCAGTCAGGCAAGGAAAACACTGCCTAACAAGTTACACAACTTCCTGAAACTCACAAACGGAGACACTGCCAGAAGCCATGAAGAAATCATGATCGGTTTCTGTCACTGAGCTTCTCTGAATGAGAAAGTGTCAGGTCACAGGTTGCTGGTCCTGCTGCTGGGGCATGAAACAAGAAGATCTGTGAGTCACAGCGACTTCCCATGGGCTCCACACAGGAGCAAAATTGATAAAATGAGCTTTGTACTTAATTCAAGGTGTTTCTGATGTTTCCTTGCAACGGGGGGAAACTCATACGTGCGCATCTCTTTACCAGTTTGATTAAATATAAAGGGATAAAGAAAAAGAGAAAAAAACGTAAAATTTACATATTTGGATAATTATTCCCAAATTAACATTAAGAACATCAAATATTACCTCATTGCTATTGCAAACACATGAGGAGTTTTGTATGTCTGTCTTTGAAAGAACATTATTTTTTCTCAAGGACAGCTTGATAATAAGTATCAGAATTCTCAGTTCAGCCATCTGCACATTAGTCCATCTATTTCTGTCTAAGAAGAACTGCTGTGATTCTAAATTGTGGATTGAAAAGCTGATCAAAACATATCCTAGGAAAGGCTCTTTCTCCATTCTGGGTATATCTGTATCCTTTAAAGGTCTGAGAACATTGTGAACTGCATTAAGAATCTTAGTTATTATTATTATTATTCCTGGGTCAGTGCATTTGAATAGTACATATGATAAAAGTTCCTCTCTTGGTTCAGTTTTGTGTATTTTAAGAAGGAAAATTTGTTAAGATCAGAAAATTTCTGCACCCAGATAAACGCATACTATATTATTAAAGTACACAAAAATGAATACATTGAGTTCATCTCTTCTTTAATAAAATTAAATTAGTCTCTAGATATTTATCACCTAAATGCATAACTACATCTCTCACTCACAGAGTAAGGCCCTGGTAGTGTTATTTAAACACTATTCTAAATTGATACAAATAAAAATATTGTTCCCACTCCCAATATGAAATAGATAGAAAATCTGTTTCTTACAAGTTCTTGCATATTTGGAAACCTAAAAATCTTAAACACAAAATATAATTTTAGATAAAAATAGATGTTAAGTAATAACCCACTATGCCACCTGTTAACAGGTTGGTAATTTTACAGCTTGCCTTTTAGGATTCACAAAAGAATTTATATATATATGCATGAATTCAAAGTCTATATTCATAGTAATTAAATGATACATGAAGAGCTGGGAGTGGTTACACACTTCTATAATTCCAGCACACGGGAGGCTGAGGCAGGAGGATCACTGGGAGTTTGAGCCCACCCTGGGCTACAAAGTGAGTTCAAGGCCAGCCTAAATTGTATAGTGAAACTCTGTCTCAAAAAAAAAAAGAAAAAAAAAAGATATGTGTAATTCTGAAATCCTGAGTACTAATGTTGGGAAGTACATAAGTATGTGAAAATTTTATGCTTTTTATATTTTTTCTATTTCTTTATACTTAATTATTCAGGGTTATGTCAAACAGGAAAGAAAATCTACTAAAGACTTAATATCCTGTAGTGCAGGGTTTCCTGATAAACTGTGCTCCACAACAGATAAGTATACTTTTCTTCCTCTCTTGTCTAGTATCGGAGAGAAAAGAATAGTTAGTTTGTCTCAAATATCAGATATTTACCAAGAGTGGAGAAAACATATTTTATAAAAATATTAAAAAGAGTAATGATTCTTTTAGAACACATCTGCAGTGAAAGAAATATATTATGGCTTAAGGAAATAGATAAATGTGGAAACATCATTAGACTTGGTATGTGGCTCCGAAAGAGATGCTAGATAAATCAAGAAGCCAAGGAATAAGAAGGAAAACCAGTTACAATCTTGGAAATTGGTGTGATCTCACTTACAATGCTGAGCAACGCACAGGAGTGGCCTCCATTGTGCTTTGACACCGCATCAGAAGGTGGTACTTCTAAGAGCCACTCAATGATTTCTATCTCAATAACAAATTATTGCATTGTACAGTAGGTCTCATTCAGCTATACAGTTAAAATCAGAAGCCTGCACAATTTCTATATAAATAGTGAACGATATCATCAATAACAGCAGGTCATCCTTATCCTTTTCTGTCTGAGCATATTAAGTCGATAAAAGGTAGGCACTCTCTTACAAAGTACAGGGTATCTGAACATATTTTATATAAAATAATGCTTATTCACAATTTCATAGATGAGCTTAGTGAAACTAAACTGGCATAACAAAACTCTAAAGTTCTCTTTTTGATGAGGCTCACTACACATTAGCTCTGGTTTTAAAAGATTTTAACTGAAAAATCTTGTATGTATTGTGTAATTTGAAAGTAAAGACATGTCAGCTACAACATGTATTTATACACACTCATTTGGAACCAACTAACTGTATACCTATATGCCTAAATTATAAAATAGTTTTTAAAAGTAATAAACATGTTTCTTAGATATAATGGTATTTAATACATTTAACCAGGTTGTGTTAGTATGTAACAAGCTCTCCAGGCAAAATAAGAGGCCTCCAAAAAGGGGTATAAGAAACACAGACAACTAGGAGTTCTGGAGATATAGGGGGACCCGAACTGGCCACTTTGGTCAAGGAAGTGTGGCAGTAGGAAGCAAGAAAGAGAAAGAAATTGGTGGTCAGCTAGTGCTGCACTTTTCAAACTATTCCATCAAAACTAAACTCAATAAACTGTTACATTAAAGAAAACATTTCGCTGATCGCACCCTAGGAAAATCCTACATGATTTTCCACGTTGACTTGGGTGTATTGGTGTGTTAAAATTCTGATATGTCCTAAAGTAAATGCACCCACACACTTACACACTCTGGCCTAACATCTTGCTAGGTATGTGGTCACCCTTGCGCTATATCTGAACTTTTTTAACAACTCAAAGATATGTAGTGGCACTCAGTTTAAGAAATCTAGATAGTGAGTCTACTGGGTGCTAGATGTCTTTGTGGCTGATGGTTCTTTTACTCTTCTACATCTTGTTTTTTATATGACTGTGCTGATTAATCTTGATTGTCAGCTTGAATGGATTAGGCAACTCCTGGAGCAGTGATTGGATGGTAAGGCCACTAAGAGAACCCACTAATGGGTTTATAGCTGAATGAGGCATTAGGAGACTGGGCCCCGTTAGAGGAAGTGGGTCATAGGGACATGATCTCAAGGGCTGTAATCCAGTCCCTGGCCCCTTTCCCTCTGGTACCTCCTCTGCTTTCTGCTCCTCAGGTGATATGAATGGAGCAGTTTTTTTCTTCCATGCCTTTCTGCCATGATGTTTCTGCCTTTAAGCCAGCCAGCCAACCCGAGAATGAAAATGTGAACCCAAATAAATCTCTTCTCCTTTAAGTTCTGGATGTAAGGAGTTTTATGACAGCAATGGAAAGTGGCCAGTACTAGGACAGTGATTTTCAGAGAGTTTTTTTGTCTTACAAGTAGGTTTGCAACTGGAATGAAATTTAATAGGTTCTCTAATTCAAAGAGATGACCGTAATTTCTGAGGGAGGTATTAAATGGAGACCAACCCGATAACAAACAAAAATGAGGCAGAGCTCCAGAAGGATGAGAGCAATGTGCAATTGATTATATTGTGCATTGTGTATTTGTAAAAGGAATGACTCACACAGAGACTAATACGGAAGCAGACTTACCGTAGCTGAGGCGCATATTGGGGACTAATTCCTATGAGCAATATACTACTAAATTATCAATTAGAACCTTACCGAATTATGCTATCATTCCTTAAAATAAAAGATAGAGATGTTTATATACTCATTGTTCAAACACACTAAGGTCCAACTCAAGCTCATGAGTTGCTATAATGGCCCTCAATGTTTAGCGATAAAAAAAAAAAAAGAGGTTCCCTTAAAGTATGCATGGAGGTTAGGTAGTCTGTGGATATTTTTAAGGAATTCTCAAAATTTCCTGAGAAAATCAAGATTTACTTTAGGAAGTAGGTAGTAGTGAGGCATTGCACGTCCTTGAATGATGAAGGAGGGTGTTCTAGGAACATCAAAAGAGTAGATTGGAACCCGGCCAGAAATATTAAGAGTGTATGAGAGTTAGAGTAAGATTCAACTAGAAGCAGAATGGTAGAAATTAAAAAAAAAAAAAGAGTGAGGGACTCTTCTGTCATTTCTTAAGAAGTGGCAAGACCTAAAAATTCAAAAAGCAAAATAAAAGTTCAATAAAAGGAAACAAGGAGGTAGTCATTTTGCAGGCAGGAAAGAGATCTAGCAATGGGGGTAGAAGCGAAGGAGGGGAGCCGAAACAGAAATAAGAAAGATAGGGCTGGGGATTTAGCTCAGTGGCCTAAGTGCCTGCCTGGCAAACTTGAAGCTGTGAGTTTGATCCCCAGTGCCGTGAAAAAAAATAAATAAATAAAAATAAAGATGAATATGTGATATGCATGTATACCAACTGCCCACAATGAATGTTTTCATTATGTGCCACGAACACATACTAATGAAAAAGGAGCTATCACCATAGTTCTTAGAAATGTATATAAAATGAAATAACCCTAAAATTTCTGACACAAATTTGGGTGATGATTGTAACCACAGAAAAGTCAATTTGAGGAGAAAGGACAGGCAGTCGAATTTAATCTTAAACATGTTAAATTCAAGGTAGCAGAAGATCCCCAGGAATTGTGTGTTTTTCGCAAAAGGCTAAGAGTTGCATCTCAAAAAGTGAATGAGTTCAGACTTCGCTCAGTGTTATGGTTTGTACATTGTGTCAACTTGAGAAGTCTAGATGCTTAATTAAGAAACTCGGTGGCTCTACGTCCTGGGGTGTAGAGAACAAGCAATTACCATTCTAGGATGTTGTTCACTGTGTCAATTTGGGAAGGTCAGAAGTTTAAGTGATTCAGCATGGGGCCAGGGTCCCTAGTTTGTAACATCCTCATCCTGTGCACGAGGAGGGCAGGCAGATAGTGTGAGTGCTACATCCACCCCAGGGGACTAGCCTGCATACAATAAAAGACAAAGGAGGAGGGACTGGGGGCTGCTTTTTCAGAGGAGCTCCAGTCTTTGCCTTCAGCTTGGACATCGTCTCCTGGCTTCTGGCACAGACTGTTCAACTTCTGCCTGGGACTCTTCAGCCTGCGTCGTAGGCTCTTCAGTCTTCGTCTTAAGAGTCTTCAGCCTTCATTGTACTCTTTAGTGTTCTGTCGTAGACCCATCGGCCTTCTGACACGGACTTGCACAGGACACTGCAGTAAGCTCCAGCCCTCGGGCTGGACCCCCTTTAACCTCCAGC
>RJWT010001246.1:31981-50495 GCA_004365215.1 Cuniculus paca | reverse complement strand
AGACCTCTGGGGTCGACCGCAGCCGCGACCGCGCACCGCGCATCTCCAGGCTCAGCAGGTCTTCTGGCGGGGTGAATCCGGCTCCAGGCTGAGGCGCTGCCAGCCACCACCTTCTTCGTTTAAATTCTTTTTATTCTCTTTGTGGGGTTTGAGTCATATTTTAGATTCTTCCTTGGTTCAGGGGACCCAGTTCCTTCCTTCTTGTCCTCTCCATGATGTGATATTCCAGCATCTGAACTGTTTGTCTCAGAGAGACTGTTTACTCTGCTGCTTACTGTTCCGCCATCTTTAGCTCCTCTCAACATTTATTACTTTAAATCCTTGATGACAGCCATTGTTTCTGGAGTAAGATGGACTCTCCTTGCTTTAATTTGCATTTCTCTAATGGCTAGAGACGTTGTATATGGAGTTTTTTTTTTTTTTGCATATAATATTTATTATCCATTTAAGTATCTATTCAATTGCCTATTTTTTGATTGGGTCTTTTTTCTGAGGGTTTTAAGTTTTTTGTGAGTTCTTTATATTTGCTAGATATTAGTCCTCTGTCTGAAGAATAGTTGGCAAGAATTGTATCCCATTCTGTAGGTTGTCTCTTCATTTGATTGGTTGTTTCCTTTGCTATGCAGAAGCGTTTTAATTTGATATCTCATTTATTGGTACTTGTGCAACTGGGGTTCTGTTCCAAAAATCCTTGCTTATAGCCATGTCTTCAAGAGTTAACTTTTTTTTTTCTAGCATTTTAAGTGTTTCTTTTTTAGCATTTAGATCTTTATCCATTTTGACTGAATAACCAGTTTTCCCTGAATCATTTATTAAAGAGGCTATTTTTCCTCCAGCATGTTTTTTGCCCCTTTGTCCAAGATCAGATAGCTGAATGTACCTGGGGTTGTGAAAGCAGAGTTTAATACAGAAATACATTGGAAATACATCTTGGGCCAGAACATTCCAGATTCTATACATTGCCTAATGAAAAAGATGAAGATGCTTACAAGAGACACTTTTCTCAGTGCATAAAGAACAGTGCAATTCAGTATTGTGGAAGAGATATATTCAAAAATTCAGGCTAGTATACAAGAAAATCAAGTCTAACAGAAACTCAAGAGAGGAGTTATAAAGGACAAGTGGAACCACCTCAAAATATTCTTTCTCCAGAAGAAAAATCAAGAAACTCAAAAAAAGGCAAGCTTGAGCTGGATATGTTGGAAGGATTGCAAGTTCATGACCAGCCTAGGCAACTTAGTGAAATCCCTGTCTCAAAATAAAAATGAAAAGGAAAGGAAAGAGGAAGGAAGGGATGGGGGGAAAGAAAAGGGAGTTAAGGAAGGAAGGAGGGAAAAAGGAAAGGGCAGGGGGATATAGCTCAGTGGTTAAGGGCTTGCCTAGCATTTGTGAGGATTTGGATTCAATCTACAGTACTGCAAAGAAAAAAAATAAAGGGGAGGCGGGGAGGGCAAACTTCCTTAGAGCTCTGCAGCAGTCTGCTGAGAGTTCAACCAAATAGTCCTCTATGAATATATTTATCAATAAACTTATGGACCGGAAAAAATAAAAGCTTCAAGAATGCTAAGGTAATTCAAGGTTTTATTTTCTTTGATTTATTTTGTTGGTTATTTATTTACTTAGTTATTTAGTATTTATTTGAATTGAGTATTGTATTAGGTGGACAAAATAAATCAGCTCTTTCTGGTGTTAGCTTTTAGTTCATAGTCAGAAAATAAATAATAAACAGGTTTCTGTATATGGCAGTACATGCTTGTAATCCTAGCACTCAGGGTGGCTGAGGCAGAAATATCACAAGTTCAAGTCTAGCCTGGGGAACTTAGTGAGACCTTGTTTCAAAATGAAACAAATAAAAAGGACTGGAGATACAGCTCAGTGCAGAGGTCCTCTGTTCAATTCCCAATAACACTAAGTAAGTAAATAGCATGCAAAGTCACCTTTTTGTCAGGTTCTGATATCTGCTATGAAAAAAAAATGTAGGATACAGAAAATATTTTAAGATTGTTTTAGATAGGTGCTGAGCAGTTAGGTGATATTTGAGTATAGGGAAATCTGAATAGCATGAGAAACTCTTCTGACTTTGAAGACTCAGACAGATGTGAATCAAGTACAGTGGCCCTAAGACAGTAACACCCTTGATGAGTTAGGGGATGTCACTGCAGTTTGGTGAATGAATGAGGGATTGTACTAGTAGTAAAGTTATAGAAGAACCTGGGGATTAGATCATGCATGATTTTACTGACCTTGTTAAGACTTATTTTTATTCTGATTGTTAGGGAAATCAGTTGGAGATTTGCCATAGCAAATAACATAACCTGACTTAAGAATTAAAGTGATTGACTCTTTGTAAAAAATAGGCTATGTTGAGATGATGAGATTAAGGATGAAAACAGAGACTTTAGCAGACTACTGTTCTAGACCAGGTAAGAGACCTCTGTGAAGGTTGTGAGAAGTGATTGAAGACTAGATGTAGTGCTCACAGGATTTGCTAATGGACTAAATATGGGTAAGAAAAAAAAAAGGACTCAAGGATGAGTATAAGTTTTTCAGCCTGAACAGCTACATGAATAGTGGTGCTATTTTACTGAAAGGTAAAACTGAGGGGTAGGAGATTCAAAAGAAAGAATCACCTCCTGCATATATTAATTTGAGATCCCTGCTAAAAATTCAAGTAGACATGCTAATTGGTAATTTTAGAGTTCAAAAGATTTGTGAATCCTCAGAATTACCGAATGTTTATTTAATGTTAGAGACTAGATGAGCCCATGTGTAACAGTGAGTGTAAGCAGTCATATACCAATGACAGTCCTCAGTCCCTAAATTGCTAGTAAAATTTTAGGAAATCCTGGGAGTGTATTGTTTAAGAATTAAGTAAAAAGTGATTAAAGAAGGGAGAGGTCAGGTAAGTGAAGGGATAACACTGAGTAAGATAGACTGAGAATTGACCATGGGTTTGCCACCCAGTGGTTTATTGCTGATCTAGTGAGAGAAATTTTGTGAAGTCATGAAGAAACCTGATTGGAGTCTATTGGACACAATTGAAAGAGGCAGATTAGAAACAGTGGTGATAGATTGCCCTGTAGAGGAGGTTTATTGGATACGAGAGAAAACAGTTGAAGATTTAAAGCAGAAAATTAGTACCTTTGGTTCTTAGCGTAATCAACACTTTGGCTCTGGATTTTTAGTTTAAAATTTTGTTTGTAATCCATTGGCTTTACAGTTGTGCAGTATATTTAATTCCTTAAGGAATGGAGTTTTTTTTTAAATCTTGAGTTTACTTTGCTAGCTGAATTATAATTTAATGAAACATTACTAGTAAAGAGTTAAAGATTTAGATTTAAAATAGGCCCACATTTTGACATACATATGTGACATAGTTAACTGTAACCATTTTATACTCATGAAAACTCAGAAAAGAAAATCGATATGGTTTCATTTGTACCTTTTCTTTAGCCAGTGACCTTTTTTAAATCTTACTGATCTTTTGGCATCATTATTTAAAATTCTGTTTGCCCAAATACTTTTTGATAATGAATCCTTTTAAAATTTGGAATTGTTTTTAGAAGCCTGTCAATTCTGTATCTTCACCTGTTTGGATGATTAAGTAATATACTAACCTATATTCACATTCATCTGTAGGAAATAAATACTGTGAAACTGGCAGCAAACTTTGGGAAACTTTGCACAGTCCCATTGGACAGCATTCTTGTAGACAATGTTGCACTACAGTTTTTTATGGGTAGGTAATTCACTTTATTTAAGTAATTTAGCCATTGAGATTTTTAAAGTTTTTTATTGTTGTAAAATACATAGAAAAGTTAATATCTTAATTACTATTAAGTGTATTTAAGATATGTGCAAATCCCTCTCCCATCTCTAGACTCTTATCTTGTAAGATTGAAGCTCTCTGTCAGTTAAGTTGATTGGCATACCTCATCTAGTGTAGCATCCTCAAGACTTATCCATATTGTACATATGTCAGAATTCTCCTTTTTAAGGACAGATAATATTCCAGGGTACAGGTGTGTATGCATTATGTATGTGCAGGCATGTGTGCACACGGACACACTCTCATGCCCCCAACATTTTGCTTATCCATTCATCTATCAAGAGAGTCTTACTTTCTGTGTTTTAGCTAGCATGAATAATACTGCATAAATATATGTATACTTTCAATTCTTTTGGATATATACCCAGAAATGGAATTGCTGGCTCCTGTGTTAATTTTTTTATTATTAATTTTTGACATACCACAACATTTTTTTCACAGCAACTATCTAATTTATATTCCCAGCACAGTTTACCTCCCAAGCCTTTCTACAGATGTTGCAGTTTCTTCAGGAGACTACAGAGTTCAAAATTACGTCACAGATTCTACCAGTGCAGTTGTTGTATAGATGGGGAGATAGATTTCTTGCTCCAGTATCCTCCTTAAAATTTTTCATAACTTAAGTATTGTTAAATTTGCAGTGATTATTATTTGTATGCCAAATTAGATGCCACCCTTTATTCTATGAATTATTCTTCTTTAGAAGCCATGAAAATCAAGATTTATTTCAATCGATGGAAGTAAATGCTTATCATCATAATTGAGCATTTGCTAAACTGCTTTTGAAATATACTGTGGGAAGCTGGGCATGGTGGCACATGACTGTAATCCCAGCACCCGGGAGAGTGAGGCAGGAGGACTGCTAAAAGTTCAAGGCCAGCCTTGAACTGCCTTGAGCTACATAGTGAGTTCAAGAACAGCCTGGACTATTCAGTGAGACCTTGTCTCAAAAAAACAAAAAACAAATACACTCAATTCTAGTATGAGTTTAAATTTACTGAGAAAGCACTTTGTTGAAACTGCATAGCGTGTGTGAATAACTTTTTTCCCCCACAGCAGTAGATTGAACCCATGCGCTCACAGGTGCTGGGCAAACACTCTAGCACTGGGCTACATCCCCAGTTCTTTTTAAATTGTATCTTGAAAGTGTGCTGTGGAGACTTGCACAGCCTGCCCTTGAATTTCCAGCCTTATTCTCTGAGTAACTGGAATTACAGGCATGTGCCACTATGCCCAACAGCATAATTATGCTATTCATACCATCTTTATTCATGTATGAGTAAAAGACTTTTCATAGCGTTGGGGGTGGGGTCCTTTGAGACAGGTCTCTGTAGTTCTGCCTGGCCTTGAACTTACTATGTAGCCCAGGTTGGCCTTTAACTTACCGTCCTCCTGCTTAAGCTTCCTGAGTGCTGAGATTAGGTACACATCACCACACCTGGGCTGGTTTTATACTATATGAATATTTAATTATACATATTTTATTAATATCATATAAAATTGTTTCTGTTTGGTGATATTTTCAGCAGAAGTTCTTGAATCTTCATTTGGGTGGTCAGAAATGTACATAGATGTACTGCTAATATTTTATTAATATGTCTGGAAAAATTCATATTATGACTAATAATCTTTATTTAGAGGAAACGTTGAATGTAGGTGAAGTGGGTTACTTCTGATGAAGCCTGTGTAGCAAATCTATTCACCAGAACTTTTGCCATCAAAAATGAGGTTTAAAAATTTAGAATTATGTGTTTCCTTTTGTATTTTCTACACTGGTGTTTTGCTTAACCAACTTGTAATTACTTTTTCAAGTATTTGCTAAACATTTTTAAAGTGTAAGGTTTTCAGTACTTGATACTTAAATCTTTACCTAACTTGTCATGCAGCTACATGGGCCCAAAATTGTGTAATATTAATGTTATATGATGGGTTTTGTTTGGCAGATTACATGCAGCAAACTGGAGGTCAAGCACATCTTTTCTTCTGGATGACAGTGGAAGGGTACCGGGTTACAGCTCAGCAGCAGTTAGAGGTTTTATTAAGTCGTCAGAGAGATGGAAAACATCAAACCAACCAAACCAAAGGTCTTTTAAGAGCAGCTGCTGTTGGGATTTATGAACAGTATTTATCTGAAAAGGTATGGATCTATTTTGATAACTGTTTTCTTCTTTGGAAATTTCTTTGATAACAGTTTTTTAATTCTTGCAAATTTGTGTTACTTATGCCAGTCATGATTGCTTCAGAAACACTGACTCATTTAATCTCCAGAACAATCTTGATATGCACTTTTATCCTCATTATTTAAGTGAAGATTCTGATGTTTAGAAAACTGAATTACAGTAATATGCCCAAGGTAATGAAAATATTAAATGACAAAGTCAAGATGGAAGATCATATACACTTTAAATAGAAAGGTACACTAGGTCGAAGGTAAAAGGATGAAAAAGATAAAACATACAAAGATAAAAGGGAACTAGAACAGCTATACTAGTATCAGAAAAGTAGAATTTAAGATAAAAATTGTTATTGCGGAAGAGAACATTCTATTATGAAGGAAGTAACAGTTGATTAAGGTTGATAAAGCAGTTAGAAACATTTATGCAGTTATCAAAGTTCTCAAATACAGGAAACAAAAATTTATGAAATTGAAGGGAGAAAGAGGCATTTCAACACTAATACTTGGAATGTTTAATATATGTTCTCAGTAATTGATAAAATAGTTTGGTGGAAAGTTATTAAAGATATATAAGTTCAGAAAGAAAGCAGTTAGACTTAACACATATAAAAAATGTTTCCCTTCATAGCAGAATGCACATTATATTCAAGAATATATGAAACATTCTCTAAGATAAAACACACGCTGCATCATTAAACAAGGCTTAATTTAGAGATGTTTAAACCATACAAATTATGTTCTTTAATTAGAGTGAAAGTAATGGAAGTCTGAGAAATCTATAAATACTTAAAAGTGAAATATTTCTAAATAATAAGATAAACAGAATTTTGTTTTCTGGATTTTTTTTAAACTGTCATATAAAATTGTGTTTTTATCATGCACAACTGATGCCTTGAAAAAACTATATTTTTAATTAAAAATGAAAAAAATCATTGTATAAAAACTTATGAGATGCAGGTAAAACAGTGCTGTAATGGGTATTTGTAGGTTTAAAATGTCTACTTAAAAGAAAAATCTAAGGTATAGTTAGATGATAGAAATGGGGTTTACTATAGATATGATCATAAATTTAAAGAAGCTAGAGGAAAAGATTTTCAATATTTTTACAACGAAGAAGTGATTAATGTTTGAGGAGTTGGGTAAGTGTGGTACCATGCACAGTTGTATACATATGTTAATGTCACATGGTACCTGCTCCATAAATGTGTAGTTCTTATGTGATAATTGTTTAAAAAGAAAGCATAAAGAAAGAAAAAAGAAAAGCCTGAAATCAAGAGCCTAGATTTTTACCTTGAAAATAGAGAAAAAAAAAAAATAAACCCAAGGCAAATGGAAGGAAACTAAAGATTATAATTAGAATGAGAATCAGTGAAATAGAAACAATAATGAAAAATCAATTAAAACTTAAAGTGGATTCTTTGAAAATATCAACAGTATTGACAAACCTTTTAGCTAGACCAACCATAAAAAGATGAACGAAGGCCCAGATCATCAGAATCATAAAAGATGAGATATTAGAAAGGATATAAACAGGTATTAAAAGATATAAATAGATATAAACAAATAGTATGAACTACTTAATCAAAGTAGAAAAAATTGACAGATTTCTCAGAAGATGCAAATTGCCAGACTGACTCAAGAAGAACATAGAACATCTAAATATAAAGTTATTGAATTAATCACTACAAATTATCCCTCAAAGAAAAGCCCAGGTCCATTTAGTTTTACTGGTGAATTCTAGCAAACATTAAGAACTCTTCAGAAAATAGGGGAGAAATAACTATCATCTTGTTTTATGAGGGAGTATTTTGATACTAAAGCCAAAGAAAAACATCACATGGAAAACTAGAAACTAATATCCCTCAGTAATATAGACAGAAAAAGCCACAAGAATCAAAAATACTATGCTCACAGCACAATTATTAATGGCCGTGCTTCAATACCCTTTAATTTGTTTTCATTAGCACAAATACTGTGTTTGATTTTATGCATGAATTTCATTTAAAGATTCATTAGTGCATGTGCTAAAATTTTACCTTATAAAATATACTAAAAAAATACAGTTTTAAGAATAATTATATAACAAACACATCTAAGTGTGCCATGCATCTTAAGAAGCAAAACATGTATGTATTGTACCCATGAAGCTCTCTATATACTGTATTTGTTCTTCCCTATAATGTTTTATGTTCTTTCTTTCTGATGAAGCCCGTTTCCTGAATTTGGAGCTAATTATTCACTTGCTTCTCCATATATTTTTACTATTAATATATATACTTCCAAACAATATGTTACTTACATTTGTTTTTAATCTTCTTTAAATGGGTTTAATCATCTTTAATTGGGTTTTCCCTCTCAGCATTTTACTGAAAGCCATACACACTGATGCATCAGTGATTAGTTTACTTTCACTGAACTGTTTTACTGCATGGATATTCAGAAGCTTATTTACGTGCGATAAGTGTCTCAGTTTTGGCAAAAAGATTAAGAAAAATGCAAAGCCCATGGTAGGTCACCCTAAATAAAGGTTGACAGTATCCAATGGTCATAACTTGGGTTATCCACTGTGAAGTCTTGTTGAAGGCTTCAGTTCTTAAAGAATGTTTGCTTGAGGTATGTCACTCAAATACTTTTATGGTAGTTTCTCTTTTACTAGTAAATTAATCTTGGAATAATATTCATGCTTATCAGTAGGATTTTTGAGAAGAGTAAATGAGGTAACAAGGAATGACTATTTACTGCAACCTGTAGTCATCACTGTGTTAATTCCCTCGACCACTGGTGTTAGCAACTATGATTATGATTAACTTCCTTGTTAATCATGAGTGTTGGCAGTCTTTCACTTTTCCTGTGTTATGCTTTGTATTGTGGTAAATTAGTTAAGTTTTTAAGATGGTAAACCATGTTTACAACTTGAAGGAAATTAAGAATATAATTAATTCTCTGCTATTAGGCATCTCCAAGAGTTACTGTTGATGACTATTTAGTAGCAAAATTAGCAGATACTTTGAATCATGAAGATCCAACCCCTGAAATCTTTGATGACATTCAGAGGAAGGTATTACATCTTTTATATTTCTTGGAAAAAATGTATACTTCTATGTGCATATAATTTTTCAAAAATACTGGGACACATAAAGGAATGATAACTAAAAATGTTAGTTATGGTAATACTTCTCAGCTACAAAAATGTAAACCAATTAAGCCAATTTATTTTGTTTATTTCTTTAAGTGACTAGGAGAATATGTTGGGTTATTTTCTGTGAATCTGAGTAAAAAGTCAGATACTCCAGTCTTGGAATTTGATGACGTGACCATATATAAATAACATGTCACAGATTCACTTTAATACGAGCCATTGCATGTACTCGTTTCTTAAAAAACACTACCTGATAGAACATTATGGATAATGTACTGTTATGTGGCTTGTGTTGTCCTAGGATCTAAGTTAGCTACTGAAGGAATCAGGAAAATTATTAGTTTTGAGATACTCGTATGATTGTTGACATCTTGTAGCAGATGCTTTATAGCAAGATCTCAGTGTAGCTTTTGGTGAAGCCTTACTTAGTGAAAAATCACCATGTATTTATATTAACCATTGATTATCTTGATTTATTCAACAAGGTGTATGACTTGATGCTACGAGATGAAAGGTTTTATCCTTCCTTCAGACAGAATGCCTTGTATGTTCGCATGTTAGCTGAGCTGGACATGTTAAAAGATCCCAGTTTCAGAGGATCAGATGATGGGGATGGAGGTAGGGTGGCACCATTTTACATTTTGTGTGTGTGTGTATCCCTGTGTACTGTGGTTATCAAAAGAATGGCCTTCTCAACAATATAAAAAGGTTGTGTAGTCCAGATAAAAATTGTAATATATATAAAAATATGTAATGAATGCAGTTTAGTTGCTGTATCAAAATGTTGAAAATTTAGTACTAGATTATAGTTACTGAAGATTTCAGTTCTTGAAGAATGTGTCCTTGAAGTGTGTCACTCAAAAACTTTTATGGTAGTTTCTCTTTTACTAGTAAGTTAATCTTAAAATAATAGTCATTCTCATCAGTAGGATTGTTGAGAAGAGTAAATGAGAAAACAAGGAATGACTGTGTACCACAGATTGTAGAGCAATATAAAAGTTGCAGGTTTTTTTCTATCTTTGTTTCCTTTTCCAAATCCCACATCAGCGACTGCAAACCTTTTAGAGAACGAGTGCCCAAACTGCAACCCAAAACTTGCTTGTTTATCGCAGAGCGCCAGCGCTGCCGTTAAACTGCAGCACTGAGGTTGTGGTTTAGAAAAAACGCTTACCCAGTGCTTGGCTGTTAGGTCAGTTTGGCTCATGTGTTGACAGAAAGGACTCTGCGTTTTGTGCCATAGTTTTGCCACCATTGTCCTAAACAGTTTGGAAGATTTTTCTTTGGCTGGAAGCCATCACATACTCATTTACTCAAAATTTGAGCTTTTTCAAATTAGGACACTGAGACCTATCAGTCTGTTTAAGTGTGAAAACCAGGCTTTTAAAGAATCAGAAAATTTAGATTTTACCCCGACTTTTTTTTTTTTTTTTTTTTTTTTTTTTTTTTTTTTTTTGCAGCACCAGGGATTGAACTCATGAACTCGCACTTGCTAGGCAGGCACTTAGCCCACTGAGCCAGATCACCGGCTCTTGTCTGAGACAGGGTCTCACTATGCCGTTGAGCCTGGCCTTGAGCTCACTTTGTAGCCCAGGCTGGTCTGGAACTCGCAACGATCCTTGTGTCTCAGCCTCCTGAGTGCTGGGATTGCAGGCGTGAGCCACCATGCCCAGCTTTACCCCTACTTTTATGCTAATCACCTGTGTAATGATAAACCACACTTAGTTGCTTTAATACGTGATTTAAAATAGTACCTACATATTATATGAGAGTAGTTTTTTGATCCTATAACACAAAAACACCTTCAAAGGCATTTACTTTCTCTTCTCCCCTTTCTTTTCTCTGTCTTCTAGTTCATGATTTCTTTCTTTAGTTAAATCAGCTTTAAATTATTTTTAAGTTTCTCTTGTCCAGAATGCTTGTGATTGGAAGCTTTTTAGGTTTCATGGTTTTTTCATTTTGGAATATTTGTGTAGGTTTTTACTGTGGTGCATCTCTTAACCAAAAATCTAGGGTGTTCCAGAGTCTGAAACTTTTTGAGTATCATGTAGAAGCTGTAAACTTTTGGATTTTGAAGCATTTTAGATTTCAGACTTTTGGATTAGGAATTCTTTCCCTGTAGATATTTCCTGTTTTATTAAAATAAAGTCAGTTTTAAAAAAATTTTTAATTATGCTTTTCTCTTACATTTTAATTTGTCACTTTATTTTTCTCATTTGAGCAGCTCTTTTGTGTTCCCATATTAACAGACATTTAATAAGTTATTGATTAAATTTAGCCAAGATTGATTTTACATTGTATTTATAGATCTTATTGTTGAACAAGAAAATCAACTATGCCATAGTTTGCTCCTGAATTCTCCTTTTAACTTACTTATGGTGGGAAGATTTAAGAGGTTAGGATACCAGAGAAGAGACAGGAGGGACATAGTTGAATGAGGAGGAGGGTGACATTTGTCCACTCATTTTATATCGTACTTTCTGGTAAACCAAGGAACTCTCTCAGGTAAAGTTTTCTGTTTGCTTTTTTGACTAAAAGTCTGAGGAGCCAAGAAATATTTTTAGGCATTTGGAGTTGTTTAAGGTAGAGGGCAATACAAACTGCCTCTTTGTACAAGTAAATATAATCTTGTTCTTTGAAGACCCATTAAGAGTACCAAATTTATAAATAATTTTGTGTTTAAAAATATTCATTGGGCAACCCACTTGGGATCCCTTCTGTCTCTCGGACAGAAACTTTCTCTCAGTAAATATATTCTGCTCATAAAAAAAAAAATTCATTAACCTTACCTGCATATAGATATTGCTATACAATATGATTATTTGTGTTTTTAACCTTTAGTTTGTAACTTACTTTACCTATGTGTACAATAAAACTCTGAGGGAAAAGATGCATTTAATATCTTTAATGGACTTATTCCCTAACATTTATTTTAAACATTATTTGTCATATTTTTAAAAAACGGCATTGTATATGGAGTTATAGATAGCATATGGTCTGTTATATATTGATTTAAGAATCTCAGCTTCCAACATTTCTCAGTTAAATCTACCAAGGAGAATTAGTCTTAGTAGTTTCATTTAAGATCAATCTATTTGTCCCTCACATTAAAGATTAATTTATTTGTAAATTTTTTTATCCAATGAGACAGAAGTAATAGTTCTGATATTTTCTAGTGAACTTAATTCTGCAGTGTTGGACAAGTTGATATCCTGCAAGAATAAAAATCAAAACATTCAATAATTGCTCTTTGGTGAATGAATTTTTTTTTCTTTTACTGGCTGTCAGGTACTTATATATTTTCACTGAAATGCCTGTTTGAATTGGAAATTTAAGATTTAAAAGATAGGTATTTAGGAGTAAACTGTAATTTTTTTTTACTGTTTTCGATGTCTTGGCTAATGTGACTTGTATTCCTGGTGTTTGAACCTTAGATAAAGCAACTGCTTCAAAAATTTTTTAGTGAATACTAAATTGAATTTTCTCTTAACAGAATCTTTTAATGGGTCTCCTACAGGAAGCATAAATTTGGTAAGTACTGGTATGGCTATTTTAAATATTAAAGTGACTTGAAAATCATGTAAAAGTTTGAGTCTTGACATGTGTAGATAAATGATGTATTAGAAGCCTCCAAATTGTTCTGAGTATCATAAGACATTATGCTTTTAAGAAAATGTGAAGTTCATATATAAGGGATATAGAAATTAAAACTTAAATAACATACAGTATTTTTATTTTTTAAAATGGGATTAAGCTACATCCGCATAATTGCTGTTACACTTCACAAAGGAATTGGTTTAATTGTTTTCAGTTCAGTGTTTAGTGTACTATATGTTTAAAGCACTGCAATTTCTTTTTGAGATGAGGTCTTACCATGTTGCCCAAGCTAGACTCAAACTCCTGTACTCAGGCATTTCTCCTGCCTCAGTTTCCTGAGCAGCTTGAACACATATCCGTGTTCTATGAAGTTTTCAAGTCACAGTTCAGTTGGAAGGAGGCGGGAGGGTGAAAGAGAGAGAGAGAGAATTTTTGGTTTTGGTCTAATGTTTTGCAAACTACTAAAACAAATCAGCTACAGTGTTATGTCAGATAACTTTGTGATTTTTAGTGTTTTTCTAAATCATTTGTTATCAGTACCATTTACATGTTAATAGTCCAAAATGTTACACTAAGAATGAATTTCTCCTAGAACATGAAGCATTAGTAATATAATGATCACTATAGAAAGTTTTCAGATGTGAGGAAATTTTCCTTGGCTTGAAATTTTCTAGTACAGTGTTTGTGTAAGTGTTTAAACACTGATAAATGTTTTTTCTCTAATCCATTTATGGAATAAGTGCTACTTCAAATAAGAAAAATGTCATTTGTTACATAGTAATATAAAACACAGCAGCCTCTGGATTTAAGAGTCACATTACAGATTGACTTTACTTTGTTTTTCTCATAAATGCATTAAATTCAGGCATTTAAGCAGCAAGTCTTTTCAGATTTTTTTTCAAAATGTATACATTTTGCTACCAGCATTTCAGAAGTAAAAATTTTAAACTGTATTGTGATAGCTTATTTCACTGTACTAAACAAAAGATGTGTTTGGTGTTTTATTCATTGTACAGTTGAGATTGGCCGGTAAATTATTTGTAGCAATGCTGTTAAAATTGTTTTTGTTGAGCCATCACAAAAAATTTATATTTTCAGCTAGGCTTAGTAGAATACAGCCATAGTCTTAGCTACTCAGGAAATTGAATCAGAGGAAATGCATGAGTATAGGAGTTTAAGGCCAGCTTGGTCAATCTGGCAGGACCCCATTTTAAAAAGAAAAATTTGTATTTTTAGTTTTTGCCTTAACATAATATTAAAAGCACTTTTTTCTTACCGGAAGTTTAAGAATCTTAACTGAAGGATTATTTTATAAATTGTCTTTTTTCAGTACAATGCTAATGAACTTACGTTAAAAACATAACTTTTAAAAACAATTAATACTTGTGTTAACAAAATTTATCATTGGAAACGTTGAAATTTAACAAGTAGTAGTTGTTGATGCAGCTAAAATCTCTTAAGGTATCTGTAGTGCAACCTGGAATAGACCTAGTTTAATTTAATTAGGTAGGTACCAGGGAAGTCCTGCATATCATCTATATAAAATTATTGCAGTTTGCTTCTCTCAATCAGTCTTTACTGGAAACACTTGGTTTTCTTCATAGTATACAGTTGCTTTAGTTCAAATGATTTTATAGTCTATAAATGGCTGCATATAAGTATTTAGATGACTCAACAATAATAACTGGTAATACATTAGGACTCACAAAGAATTATTCAGGTCCTGTGGTTTTTAAAATATGAAGTATGTCTAATGTGTGCATAATATCTGTGAATTGGGGTCCCCAGCACAACTCCCAGGCTCAGTAACTTGCTGAGAAGATGCATAGGACTCAGCATAGTCATACTCATGTCTAGGCATACTTTCATGTGGCAAAATGTCTTTAAGTTTAGACAAGATCTATTTTGTATAATTTAATAATTATTTTTGTGTGTGGAATTGTGTTTGGAAATTATAGTTAAAATTTAAAATTGCCATTTCAAAAATAATTTCCCGTATGGAAGTCTTATTCATTTAATTTAATGAGTAATCATAATAACAACTAATATTTGCTATGCTTGGTAGTTTTCTAAATATTTACGTATCTTATTTAATCTCCATGATGAGGGTACAATTCTTATTTTAGAACTAAGGAATCTGATTAAATTATTTAACTGATAAAACTAACGAACCTGTTAAAGAATGCAAGGCTGACTATAGTATATTTCAACACGTAAAAATTAAAATGTTAGTACATCTGCTTATCGTCCAATTTTAATTTTTTGGCATATATTGAATATAATTGAAAAATAGTAATTTACAATATATGGACAAGCAGTGAAGAAGCAGTGTGATTATTAATTACCAAAGTTTTATAGTTTCTTAATTTTGCCTTTTCTCTCAATAGAAATGGAAAATAACAAAGTATACATGCAGAAAATATGAACAATACGTATATGATATAGAATTCTTTTAACATTTTTTCCTTTAAAATTTAAAAATTCTCTTTTTTAATTCTTCCCAGTCTTTAGATGACCTTTCAAGTGTATCTTCTGATGACTCAGTACAACTTCATGCTTACATTTCAGACACCGGTAACAGACTTTAAACTATAATTGCTATTTTAAAAATACTGGTTATTACATCCTTAAGTTATTTCTCACATTTAATTTTACAGTTCTATTTTCTGTTTTATAGTCATATTTTTTTGGGCAGTGTGTTCTTAATCTTATGATGTTTATTCGTATATGTACTTGGGTATATTTTCTTCTCTCTGAGGTTGTCGTTATTAACATTTGAAAAAACTAATAAACTCTGGAACAGATCTTTCCCTCTTTGTACTTGAGTCTAGCTGTTAAGTGTTTGTATAATTCTTATTTGGGGAGATCTTCTTTATTGCAGAGATCTCAATTCAGTTTTTGTTTTCATATATACAGAGCCAGACTAGATGATCAGTGTAAATGAAGCGTCTCTGATAATAAGTTTGTAGAAGTTCAAAATATGCTTGAATGGACTGAGAAATCTGTAGAACATCATGATCAGCCAATAAATACAGAATTGTTGATGCACTTAGGAGAAAAATAATCAATTTCTTTCATTACTGTTGTATTTTTAGATAATGCTGATGAGTATTAGATAATGATAGTTTCTTACTTCACTATTCCTAAAATGTGTTTTTCACATCTCATACTGAAGTTGAAACATACACACTTCTATTCAGTATCATTATATTTTAGATACTGAAAAAAGATCCCATAGTGTTAAGTGTAAAAAATACTAATTTGCATTTTATGAAGATCTTTGTTTTATTTTGCTTCTCAATGAAGCTAAGATATCATTTTGCATTTTCTTCCCTGCCAGATTTATGGAATAAGTTAATCATGCTTGCTGACTCAGTTGTTCCTTTATCTTTTGCATATAGTTGGTACATAGATTGCTGTTAAATGTCATGAGATATCAACGTTGCCAATTAAAGCAGAGGTTTTGTGAAATTTTGTTTTTAGCTTTTGATAGTTATCCCACTTTTTCTTTCCAACGTTTTCTTAAGATTCTTTTTAATATCTCTTATCTTCTTTGTTTGCTTATCTTCAAATTTTGAGAGTTTTTGTTAAGGTGCAAATATTTCATATTTTTTTATGTTTTGGCAACCTTAAACTTACTAAAAAAAACCCCACGTCTTTCTTTTGTTAATATTTCTTTTTATTGAGGATTATGATTTTCTAGCTGCTTTGACCATTTGTTCATTTATTCAAGTCTTTACTAGCTTTTTAAAGTGGATGGAAAGTATTGTGTTAGGAATTATTTTTTGATACCGAGACTCGAACTCACGACCTCACACTTGCCAGGCAAGTGCTTGTGCCGCTGAACTAAATCCCCGGCCTCTATGCTAGGAATTTTTAATAAATTGTTTATTGTCAGACAAGCCTTGGTACTGAAGAGGCAACATAGTATTGTGGTTCAGAGCACAACTTTTTCAGTGAATTGCTGGGATTTAAAACTTACCATTTCTACTTAGTAGTGGAGCGAAGTTTGTTCTCTATACTTGAAGTTTCCTAATCTGTTAAATATAGTAACACCTGCCTCATAGGGTGGTTATGGGACAAGTTAATTGCATTAGTTATTAAACATGATAGGTGTCATATAAATGTTTGTTCAGAATATTTATTTTTCTAGTTGAACACCAGAGTCTGGATCCCAATGTCCTTAATGCAGCTACTATAGAACCTAAAGATTTATAGTCCAGTGCAGTGCTACTCAGAGTGCTCATGAACTCTATTGTCTGCTTGCTTCCTTCATTGAGAAATCTTACTTTGTAAACATTGGTTAAATTAAGCAATGTGTTTAGTGAAGTTATTAACATTGTGATGATAGTTCTTTAATTTAATAGGGATTAATAAGTGATTTGTAGACCACCTCCCATAAATAGTATTGCTGTAATGAAAGCAAAACCTTCTAGTTTTATCACTGTCTTCTTAAAATCAACATACGTAGCCTCATTGTCATCTTTCGAAATTACATTACCTTTCTGTCTTCTGCCCTCTCTCTTTTTTTAATAGCAGCCTCATTATTCTTCCTATTATATGTGTGTACCCAGGTAATCTACCCTTCATAGCAATTTGTGACAAATTCTTATTCTGTTTTAGAATGCCTCCTTATTTTACTTTCTCTTTTTGTAAACCTTACTGTCTTTCTTGCTCTTGTTAACCTTGTAATGGTGATGGTTAGTTATCTCATTGGCCTCTGCTTTGTTTTCTTTTCCCAAATCTGTCTTGGACACAACTGATGAAGCCATTTCTTTGTTGCCATGCCAACTCTGTTTAGAAATATATAAAGCTCAGACTTGTAAAGAGCAATGTGAGATGGAAGAGGAACTAGAAAAACTCAGCTTTAAGTTTTAGGGGAGAGAGCAGGAAAGATCATGATTGGAAATGATATCTGTCACCCACAAGACATTAAAAGTCCAGTTTTTATCCCACCATCAATATGTCCGGTATGGAAGTCTCAAATGATATATACTCAGGGTCTGAAAACGGAGCTGGTTTTCCCTCAGTATCTGTGGAGTATTGGTTCCAGGACCAATGTGGGTACCAAATCATGTGTTATTTATATAAGGGAGAGATGCTCATGTTCCTTTTATAAAATGGCACAGGATTTGCATATCTTTCCAAATACTTTAAATCATCCCTAGATTATTTGTTATACCTGTTATAAATTCTACAAAATAGCTGTACATTGACTAGGCAATAATGACAAGAATAAAAGTACGTGTTCAGTATAAACACGTTTTAAAAAATCTTTCAGTGCATGATTAATTGAATTTCACAACGTAGAACCCCCAGATTCAGAGGGCCAACTATATTAAAATAGTTTCTGAACCAAAGAAGCCATAGATTTAGTGGCAGTACTCGGCATTGTAAGTGGTTCCATAGCCCAGCGCACCCAGAAAGCCCATCAACAAATACCACCTGTTGAAAGTGAATTTATAGAAAACGACGTAAAAATACAAGAAGAAATATGAGCCACAATAAAGGGAGGCAACAGACCCAGCAAGTAAGATACACAGTATCATAAGAACTTGGAGATGGGCAGTCTTCACCAAACATAAAATGAGTAAATATTCACAGAGACATCCTAAGGCAAGACTAAATGGTATGAAAAAGAACAACAACAACAAAAAAAAAATTCTGAAAAAAATACAATAATTGAAATTAAGAGGGCCGGGGATCTAGCTCAGCAGCCTAAGTGCCTGCCTGGCAAGCACAAGGTCATGAGTTCAATCCCCAGTGCCACCAAAAA
>RJWT010001246.1:0-31881 GCA_004365215.1 Cuniculus paca | reverse complement strand
ATTTTTAAAGACTACCTGGCTCATGTAGTATCTGATAAGTCAGTAGGAAATTATTTTTTTGTTAAATGCCCAGAATAAATTACACTCCAGAATTGCTGAATGTTACCAGAGAAGGAAAGAATTGCCTGAAGATAAATCTTACCATATGTCTTTTGCTGTTTAGTTGAAAACATTTTAACTAAAATACAACCAAATAGTGAGGCTAGTACAAGAAGTTATTTTGTTTCTGTTGTTTGTTCTCTATAAAATTTAAGAGACTCCAGTGCTATCCTCTGAGGTAGTACCGTGGTAATTACATTAATAACAGATTAATAAGTTTTGGGGGAAGAAAGCCCAAAATGAACATCGTTTTGTGGTTGGTAGAGTCATCTTAAACTTAGTCCTCTTACACATACAAATATAGTACAGAGGATAGGAAGGAATCTGTTTTATCCCTTGGTGACATCCTTTTACCTCAGTCTTTCATTTTAAGTTCTTCATTTGTTATTTTTTCTTTTGTTCTTCAACTTCCTCCCTTTGTGTCTTTTGTTTCTCTTCATTTTGTTTTAAATGACAAGTATTTGCTGACTGTAATCCATATGCTGTGGCAGGTGTTTGTAATGATCATGGCAAGACGTATGCCTTATACGCCATCACTGTGCACCGGCGCAGTCTGAACACTGAAGAGATGTGGAAAACCTATCGTCGTTACAGTGACTTCCATGACTTCCACATGAGAATTACTGAACAGGTAATGAAGTTTTCAAGGCCGTGTGCTTTATATTGTTTCTTGATTAAATTTTGATTGTACATTTTTCTGTGAATCTTCAGATTTTGACCAAAACTAATGAAAGAAAATAAGGTAAGGATTTCTTGTATAGTCAGCATAAATGTTAGAATGATTTTGAACAATTAATTAATAAACCTATTTTGACAACCTTCACCAATTTTACCCATTGTGGACTAGTGAGATAATATCAGTATTATTAAAATTAAAATGAGCATAAAATGAGCATGTATTTCTGATTTTCAAATTATGTGTGTGTGTATGTGTGTGTGTGTGTGTATGTGTGTGTTGTGCTTTGTAGAGGTATTTGGTTTGGTGTAGAGATAGGGGTTGCTGGGGGACATTTCATGCTTTTTTTGTTGCAAGCATAATTCACAACTAGTTATTTTTAATGGTAACTTTATCCAACAGTTGAATCCTAGATCTTTTGTTTACGTTACTCTGAATCACAACCTTAAGTAAGTTTGACATGAACCAGATAATATTTTTAATTTTTGCTAAAGAAATCTCTTGTTTTTTAGGAGTAACTGTAAGAACTCTTAAAACAAGTACAGAGAAACTATTTTCCGTTCCTATTTTTGATTACATATTTTATCTTCTAAGCTTAGAAAAAGTAAAACATTAGCAGATAAATTTAAATAGATGATTTATAGAATTTATTTTAACTCTTGAAAACCTGATTCACACTAGGTTTTTAGAGATACAGATAGTATTAAGCCAATAAAAATAATAACGTTAACCTGATTGTGTGAGTTAAAGCTTTGACTTGATATTGTGCTACTCTAGAAATCAGAAAATACCTGTTTAGTTAAGATGGTGGAAAAAGTATGGTTGATACCATAGTAATATTAAAATACTTGTGGCTCTTTTGAAAGAAACTATTAATAGCTTCAATGTGGTTTTAAAAGGTTCCTGTTAACTTCTGAATTCCATGATAATGGAACTATTTTGAATTATATTCCTAATAAAGAGTAACTTCTGATATGAATATACTTTTGTTGAGTAGATCTTTCTTTTCTTTTTTTTTTTTTTTTTTTTCCTGCGGCACTGGGGATTGAACTCAGGACCTTGCGCTTGCCGGGCAGGCGCTTAGACCGCTGAGCTAGATCCCCAGCCCTGTTTTTGAGACAGGGTCTCACTATGCCGTTCAGGCTGGCCTTGGGCTCACTTTGTAGCCCAGGCTGGTCTCGAACTTACAATGATCCGCCTGTCTCAGCCTTCCAAGTGCTGGGATTACAGGCGTGAGCCACCACGCCCGGCTAGATCTTTATTTTCTATCTTAGTTATTTGTTTATTTAGAGACAGAATCTTGCTGTGTAGTTCAGGCTGGCCTTGAACTCACTGTGGAGCGCAGGCTGGCCTTGAATTTGGTGATAATCCTCCTACCTCAGCCTTCCAAGTTTTGGAATTACAGGTGTGTCCCACCACGCCTGGCTCAGGTTAATTTATTTACAGAGGTGAAATAATGTTCTGACCCACGCTGAAGAAATGATTGGTTCAGTCTTTCAAATACTACCTGTTTGATAATTGTCTTAAAAACATATATATCTTTCTTCCTATCCTAAATATGAGAATTATTCAAAATAACTTCAGTTGCTAAGATGTAGTTTTATTTAGTGAAAATAGGAATTTGTTGAATGAAATTTTCATTGTGCACAGTTACAATTTTCTTTCTACAAAGAATGTCATCACCTAATTGGAAATATTCTAGGCAAGATGTAAATATTACGATCACATATTGACAAATGTAAGTAAAAAATTTACTATTAAAAACAAAAACTGAAGGGCTGGGGATCTAGCTCAGTGGCCTAAGCGCAAGGTCATGAGTTCAATCCTCAGTGCCGCAAAAAAAAAAAAAACCCTTTTCAACATAGCACTAAAAATTAATTAAGGGCCAGGGATATAGCTCAGTGGCACAGTGCCTACCTGGCAAGCACAAGGGCCTGAGTTCAATTCCTAGTACTGCCCCCAAATCAAATAAAATTGATACAGTACAATTTTTCAGATGGCTCGATGTAAGTAAAGGGGGCATGTTTTGACTTTCTTTTTAAAGTAGTTATGATTAGTTAATGATTGATTGTTCAAAGAACTTTAAAACTAAGATTGTAGGTGAAAATTAGCTTTTACCATAATATTAAACATCTATAAATAAGATAGACTGTTAAACTTTTAGTTCTTCCTTATCTATATTTTTAAAAATTTAAATTCTCTACAAAATTATGGAAGAAAAATTTAGTGACTAGTATTTTGCCAGTTGGTAGCAGTACAACCTGTTGACCTGAGTAATTGTTAATTTCATGGGTAGAAAGATTTTAAAAATAAGTTTCATTTTGTTTATTTAGCTTTGTGAGATACGCTGTTTCTTTCAGTCTATCACTTATTTAAAGATATTTACAATCTAATTTGATATTTTATGGAGATTTACATCATTAAAAGATAGTGTTAGCAAATGCATGTGTAATAACTGTGATATATACATAGTGTTTGTGTTCTTATAAGCACTAGCTTTACAGACTGCTTTAATTCATACAAATTTTTTGGGTAAACTTAATTTCACACACTTTTAAAAAGTATTATTACAGTATTTCGATGTTTAGAGTATCAAATGTCTCAATTTTAAATCCTTCTACTTTTATCATAACAATATAGTATTTGAGAAGACTGTGTTTCTGTCCCAGACAGATAACCTTAAAAGGAATTTGTTTTGATAATCTAGACTTTGTGTATCATTATGATGTTTAGTTTTTTTCTTAAGATTTTAAGGTTTCTGAAACAGTTGTTTAAATGCGTATTGTCGTATTTCCACAGTGTATTAGTTTACTAGGGCTGACATAACAAAATACCACAGACAAGGTGATACACAACAGAAATTTATTTTCTTATATATCTGGAAGCCAGAAGTTCCAGATCGAGGTAGTGGCAGTTTTGGCTTTTCCGTAGGCCTCTCTCCTTTTGTTATAGATGACCAACTGTCTCCTTGCTTGTCCTCACTTGACCTTTTCTGTGTGTGTACATCCCCTGTGTGTCTGTGTGTCCAGATTTCCCCTTATAAGGACACCAGTAAGATCAGTGTCTGACTGTCACCAAAACCTATAGTTTAATTTGATTATCTTTTTAAAGGCTACATCTCCAAACATAGTCACTGTGTGTGACTTTGTGAATTTGGGAGGAATGCAGCTCGGACCCATGGTACCTGGTAAAACCCAGAAGCACTATGTAGTGTATAAAATTGAGTCAACAGCTTAAGATAATGTGGATAAGTAATATTTCAGAAAATTATATTTTGTGGGAGCTTCAAAAATAAAATTGGTTATGTAAAATGAGATGGTTTTGAAAATCACCAGATTTGTGAATATCACTACTATATGAGATTTTCTGTATAAATTGTCTCCTTTTTTTTTTTTTTCTTGCTGTGACTGGAATGAAAGAATTGCTTTTACCTTTCATATATAACATACAATGAACTTATCCACCTTTTAGGTCTAAACAACTTCAGAGTTTTCTGCTCATTTTGAAATTTATCAAAACCTTCAGTTTGAGTTAGTAATTGTACTAATCTCCTTTTCAGTGTCAGTACCAACATTGTTGCTGTTTTAAACAGTGATTTTTTTTTTAAGTTTGTTTTGCTTTAGAGTATGAATCACATGGGCAAAGCATGCTTGAAATTTCAGGTGCTCGACAGGCACAATTGGAGCTAAATGATTTTGCCCTTATGCTATTTTAGCAAAAAATATGGTTAAAAACTTGTGTTTCAGCAAGGCATAACAGATCACTATCGTGGACATTTGAAGATGAAGCCAGATGTTAAACTTATAAATGGTAGGCTTACACACTTGCTTTGTCTACATACATTTATTTTGTGTTTGTAGCTTTACAAAGATAAAATACATGATAATGGCTCTTAATTTTTTTCTTAGTGTAATCTGTGGGATTATTTTTCATTTAATGGTGGCAAAGAGCTTATTGGTATTATACTTGTCTGAACTATATACAGAGTAGAAATAAAGCCACTCTTTATTTTCAAATTGGTCTTTCCTACTTTTAATAGTTACATACTGTGATTCATTAATTTGTAATCCTTAATATTAAACATTCTCATTAATATTAAACATACTCTCATAACTTGGATAATTAAAAATTTTGTTAGTATTTTTTTCACCAAAAGGTTAAGATAGTTCTTAAAACCTTTTGCCTATTGCAGTGGTTTTAAACCCAGCTACTTGGGTGGCTAAGGCAGGAGTCTCTCAAGTTCAAAAGGTTACCCTGAAAAACTTACTGAGGCCCTGTTTCAAAATAAAACAATATGAAGGACTAAAGAGCGGAGCAGCTCTGGGTTTAAGCAGCAGGGCTGGGTGCTGGTAGTGGTGGACCTTTTTTGATGAAAGGTTTGAATCATCTCCAAGCATTAAAATGAAATCCTCTTATGGTCAATATCCACTTCATTTTTTTTTCCATTCTTTATTGAAAGTTCTTTATAATAAATGCCATTAGAACAGTGTTTTGGACCTATTTGGACAATATTTATTTTTCCTGCTTTTTGCTTAATTGTAAGAAATTTCACAAATCATTTGTTGAAAATACTTTGTAGGGAAATTGTCACATGAAAAATATTTTCTCTTTTTATAAAAACTAAGACTACTGAATATATTTTGTCTTTTAGTTTGAAAATCTGTCAAGCATATTGAAGCTTCCTGGTAAAAAGACTTTTAATAACATGGATAGAGATTTTTTAGAAAAGAGGAAAAAGGATCTAAATGCCTATTTACAGGTAAATTCATGTTTGCTACTGTATTTACCATAGATTTTCATGTTACATGTCACACACAGTAGATTTCTTTATTAAAGAATGAGGCTGGAGGCTCAGCTGAAGGATGGACCACATATCCACCCACATGCATTTGGCCCTAAGCTTCATTCCCAGCCCCCACTCCTTTCTAGACTGTCACAGTAGGATAACAACCACTTCTGAGCATCATGTTAAATGTTTCATGCAATCTTCTCAGTCATTTGTAAACATTATCTCTACATTTATTAACTTAGTTTTCTAATCACTCAGATTGGAGCAACTTTTCATACTTAGATGGCTTTTCATACTTAGATGACATAGCCATTCCAGACTGCTGTAATATACAGGTATTTTATGATAGTTAAATGTTCTCAATTCAGTGTCTAGTAGCTCTTAATAATATTTCAAAAGCTAGTTGATTTTTATTCTCAGGTCGATGTGTATAATTGCCCCATGCCCCAGGATGATTATAAGGCTTTTTACTAAGAGATTTATTGGAGCATATCCACACCTTTCATTACTATCTGTTGTCTGTGCCTGATACCATAAACAGCAGACTTGAGTAGCTACAGTGGAGGCACTATGAATCTCAAAACCAAAAATAATAAATATCTGGCTATTTGTGGAAAATTTTTGCTGACTCCTGTCTTAGCATTTTGTGAAACTTAGCTAATAATACACTAAATATTTTGATTAGAAGATTGTTTTCTCCTTTTGTCTTAAATATTTATAGCTGTGACTGAGTTTGTTTATAGTCATTACTGTAATTCTGTGTGATTATATACTGACTGATTAGGCAGCAAAAATAATGTCTGATGTTACCTTTGTCCTCTCTTGATTTAAAGCTTATCATCTGATAGCTTTTATTATGACCCTTTATGACCCTTGTCAGATGTTTTGATTTTTTTTAAAAAGTACCAACTTCGGTTCTGTTAAACTGTATGAATTGTAAGATTTAGAAAATGACTACCTCTTTCCATATCTAGTCCCATAATGTAGCTTTTAATTGTGACTGTACCATGTATTAGCTCATAAACTCAGTATGTTACAAGTTGTCCCATTGAAAAAACTAAGCTGTAATGAGTTTATTAACATTGTGAAAGTATTATTTTGTTTGGAACTTCTTTATAACATTTGGAAGTTTTTGTTTGGGTTGCTTTTTGTATTTTCTGCTGCATAAAATTATGTTTTTATTGATGGTAATTTTAGCATTATGTGAATCATCCTGGTATCAGATGTGTGGTCAGAATATCAGCAATTATTTTTGGACAGCTTTCACATTAGATGTGCTGAATGTCAAAGTAACAGATAGGAAGGATCTGTCTCTATCTTCAAGTTATTGGTGACTGTATTTTAATAGGGTAATTGTTTTTTAAAATATAGAATTCTTTACATTCTTTTTAAGAGATGAAATTATAAACAATGATTTTCTTGTTATTGTAAGATAACTTTGCGTTTTTTCCTTAGTTACTGTTAACTCCTGAAATGATGAAAGCATGCCCAGCTTTGGCCCACTGTGTGTATGACTTCCTTGAGAATAAAGCCTACAGTAAAGGGAAAGGGGACTTTGCTCGCAAGGTAAGCAAAGCATGGCATTGGCTTTCTTGGGTCTGGTTTTAAAATTTCTTTTTAATAAAAAAATTATTTAGATTAAATTTATATGTTTTAAAACTAGAAAAAGTTTTTAAATGTTTCTTGACATGTTTATCTTCTGTGTTTTAAGTGTACTGTTGATAACAATATATACTATATATAAACTATCTTCACATGTATAAATATAATTCAGCAGAAGCTTGTAAAAATGAACAAGTTTTGAATGGTGCACTTAAAAATGTCTGCCTTACGTAGATGACAGGCTTTTTATTATCTTAAGAAGGAAATGGGATTTTTTTTGTTTTTTTTTTCCTGGAAGAAAATGTCTTTTACATGGAATAATAATAAGAAAAATGTTAAATAGAATGGACAGAATATAAGACCTGTACTTGGAATAAGATGCTAAGTTAGGACAGTTTAAAGTAAACGATAAAATGCTCAAATTGGGCAAAATGGCTTAATGGGTGAAAACATAAACGGACCAGACAGCTTTTGCCTCAGCTTCCTACTTTGATACTTACTTGCTATGACCTTGGGCCTGTTAATTAATCTCTTGGTACTTTAGTTTCCTCAAGTAATGACAATGTTAATTCTCATTTTAGAGCATTGTGTGACTATCTGAGATACTGGATTTTAATATCCTCATGAATGCTGCATTTCTAAATTGAAATCTATGTATGTCCTGTTACATAGCTCTTTTTAAAAAAAATTACTAATGGAGTTTATCTTTCTGAATCATATCTGATAATCCACAATAACGTTTGTCATAAATTATATTTGTAATCATTAAGGTCTTCTTGACCTTGTAAATTGTCAGAATAAATTTTTCTGCATATTAATAATTTGAAGTTTTTATTCTTTCTTTTTTGGCTATTACACAGCAATATTTTTCCCTTAATTTCAGTAGAAATGAAGTAGCTATTAGAAAAAAATAATGTGCAATCTTTTAATGAGTGGCTATTCATAGCTTGAGAAATGATACCTTTTAACCCATTAATTTGATACTAACTTTGCAAAGTCTATAGAACAATTCTTAGGAAAAGAAGGTGGCAAACAACCTTTCTTTGTGTACACAATTAATCTCTCCAGTTTTATATTTTGATGTGAAGGCAAAAGCCAAAGTTAGAAATCTAGATTTAAGTTAAAATTTTATTATGTTGTTACCAATGCAAAGACCTCAATTGAGTGGATAATTGAATGAATAGAGAGCACCTATGTAACTCAGGCTTAGTGTACACTTAAACTAGCAATCCACAATTTACTCCTGTGCCTGGTGATTTGAAAGTTTTTTTTTTCTTCCTACACATCTATTTTAAGACAAATTCTGTTTTTGTAAATGTAATCACATGGTGATGAACTGTGTTTTTGTCTCCTCCAAGGTTAGACATCAGAGTCACCTGTGGATGTTTTTCCTCCTCCTTACTTATCCTAGTCCCTTCCTAATATAGACACTTAGACTCTACTCGTAGAAATTGAAAACACACACACACACACACACACACACACACACACAAACACAAACATGGTGGGGCTGTTGATTCTGTAGGTTTGGAACAGTGTAGTGCCACCTCCTTTTAATTATTATTTAATTCATTGATACAAAATTTACATCAATGGTAGTTAAGCTTCATGCATAGATTGTGTATGAAATTGTATTCATTTTACCATCTTGTAAGATTAGCCCTCAAGTCTCTGCTGTGAAGTGTAACAGGTATGAAATTCTAAAATGTTTGGATATTCAATTTTTAATGTAGATTGAGAATTAAAATGAAATTCATGCCTTTTATACTTCTGAAATCCTCTCTTCTGTGAATGTTATAGCTCATTAAAAGATGGACATTTTCTCTAGCTGTCCGTTTTAAATGTAATATTGTCATACTTACCTTTCTTTTGTCTTCTCGTGACTTAGCTTATAACATTGTTATAGTTAAAATAAAAAGAAATGGTGGAAGTTATGTCCTTGTTAATTCAGTTCTAGTGAACAAAAACTACAGTATTTAGAATTAGAAATACATGTGGAGACACGTACATGCATCCACATTCATGCACATGACAGTGAATTTTATCTTTTTCATCATCCTGTCTCTCTTTTCACCAGTCATTTTATTTGTAAAATCTGTGTTTATCTTGGTGCCTGACTTTGGCTCTATGTTGGATTGTATGCTGAATGTCCTTCCTAAGGTGAGGTGTTTCATGAGCATATCTGCAGTACTGTTGACTCAGCTTTAAACTAAGGAGTAACCAAAACTCCTAAACCTTTTACAGTTATCTTGAAATTTACGTTTTATTGTTATTAGTTGTTTCAGCTTTTCTAGTTTTTTTGATGGAAGCCATGAAAACATAATTAGGGTGAGAGTTTTGTCTTTTTGTTGTCATCTGTAAGTGTAGTGTTATATTCTCTAGCCAGTGAGGTTCAGGGTTTTCTTTTTAACTATTATTTTGTTTTTTCTTTTTCAGATGGAACATAATTTGTTTTGCTTATTAGCTTGTGAGAATTGACATTTTCAGAAAAATATTCCTATAGTTTTTTTATGGCTTTAATTTTTGTGTCCTTTTAATTTCCTAAATTTTTGTTTCCTCTAAACATCTCTCAGGGGGTTCCACATCGGCTTCTTTGATTGGGTTCTTTAAACGTCTCCCTTTCTTAATTAAAATTGCTTGGCATGCATATATTAAAGTATCAAGTTTTATTTCTTGACCTTCTGCAGAGTTTTACTCCTTTTTGTTCTCTCTAATTATATTTCCTTTTATACATAATTTTTATATTCTATCTGATGATTTACATATCTCATTTTAACTTTTTGTCTTTTGTAATGAACCTCACATTCTCTTGATAGATTATTATTGAGCATATAGTGTATCTTAAACTTTATTTTAAAAAAGAAATCTTAAATAATTGTTAGTTATTTCAGCTCTCTGTGTATTTTACCTACTTGTTTTGTTTTCATTTTCTACAACAAATGTCTGATTTTTGGTTTGAATTGTGGTGGAAGGATGTAATGGCTAATTTTACTCACATCAATTTACGTTAACTTTATTGCTCAGAATTTTTTTAATAAGGCAATGAAAGCTTATATTCATTTTCTAGCAATAATATCATTAGTAAAATTTCTAAATCATATACGTGAATGTGAAAAATCCATTCTTTTTTGTGCATGTCTTTATTATCTTAGCACAATATGCCAAAACAAGTTGCAGAGTACTTTTTATTACAGAAATATTCACCAGAGATTGACAATCCACATGTTACCTCAGAACATTTCCCTTGGTTTCTGAATTTGCTAGGTTCCTTTGTATCAGCAAGTCTCCGTTTGCATTCTCAGGTTTTAAAATCTGATTATTCTGCAAATATCATGAGGTTTGATCCAATAATGTGGTGGAAATTCTTTGGTATCTTACTGTTTGATTAAGGCACTAATTTTACTGTACTGTTAAAGTTGAAAAGCCATTCTTATGACACACTAAAGACAACATTTAAAAATTTTTTAAATGCAGGGACATAATACATACTGGAAAATGAATGTGTCTTTTGTGTGTTGCATTCCATATTTTCTGGGGCTTTTGAGTTGAACAAAAGATCTGATAATGAAGTAATGGCACAAAATCTTTCTCTCTTTAGATGGACACTTTTGTGAATCCACTTCGAAATTCTATGAGGAATGTTTCAAATGCAGTTAAATCTCTTCCTGATAGCTTGGCAGAAGGAATGACTAAAATGTCAGACAACATGGGCAAAATGTCAGAAAGATTAGGTCAAGACATAAAGCAATCATTTTTCAAGGTAAGAAGACATTTTTAGTAATATCTAAGCAAGTTGTTTTAAGTCAACTAAGGTACATTGAACTCCTGCCTAGATTTACCTTATTTCCTTTCCAAAGTCCATCAGCACAGTTTTCTAAGGATTGAAAAGCTAAAGGAATAAATTCTTATCACAAAAACATCTAAAACATTCAGTCATTTATCACTCTGTTATGGCAGAGTTAAAAAATCTATTTAAAACAAGTACTTAAAATTAGTAATGTTTGTACCGTTTCATAATAAAATACCTTTTATTGTTTACTAGTCTAAATTCCTTAGCAAATAAGTAAATGTTATTTGCAAATATCTTATTCTAGCATTCACTCAGGAAACATAAAGTTTAATCTTTTCTGTGATTCAGGTGACAGAGATAGTTCCAGATCAAAGGAAGGAAAATTCTTTCACTATCACAATCTTTGGGTTCATACATTATCCCTTAAGTGCCTCTGAGTGACATAGAAGCCTTTCTCAGAAAGCTTTTTCCTTACATTTGTAGCAGACAAAGATAGTGTACCAAGTAGTTTGTTGGATGCCTAACTTAATTTTTTTTAAATTTTGATGTGATTTTTAAAGTTTGTGATCAAACGTATTTTAAAAACTCCATAAAGTTTTTAGAATTTTTTGTTTGCTTAGAATTTTTGTGTGAAGGGCAAATGTATGTAAACACAGATTTTCCTAATATAAAAGACAATTTTTTAAATAGTGTATGTAAATCATACTTTCCTATTAATGCTGATCTTTCTCTGATGCTTCATCTTTATCTCTTACTGTGAGAAAACATACTAATAACTAAAGTGAATGGCAGTACCACTTCTGCTGCCAGTTGCTCATAGGACTTTGTGCAAAAGTCATTGAATTTTTCCAAGCTTTCTTGTCCTCATCAGTAACTTTCAGGGGATTAAAGTAAGTGATCTTGGTAGTTCCTCTTATGTTGACATAAGATGTTTTAGTCAATATTGGTCTTTTCTGTCCTTTTTTCCCTTGAACTTAACAAATACTTGGTTAATTCCTTAAACCTATTAACACTATCAAGAGCTCTTTGCAGTAAAAGAATGTTGAAGTTCTGTTTCTTAGGTTGGCTTCTCTTTGATTTTCAAGTCACTTCACCTTTGTCAGTTTTAAGTTAATCTACAAAGTATAGGAGTTTGACTAATCTCCCCACTGAAAAGTATTTCAGACCAATGGGCAATGAAATAAACACTTTTATATTTGGTTTCAAGTTGTAGATTGTTAAACTTTGCTTATATATTGCACTAAAATTTAAGTCAAACATTGATACGTGGTTTAATAATATATTGTGTTCTTTGTCTGCTTTAGTGTATTTACTTTTTTCCTTATTAGGTGCCTCTAATTACAAAGACTGATTCAGATCCTGAACATTGTCGAGTTTCAGCTCAACTTGATGATAATGTGAGTTAATTATTTTCTTGATTATAAATTTAGTAGTTGTAATTCAAATCATGCTTTCAAGTCTTTTTAATTTTAATCAGTATGTATATGTGTGACTCATGTACATGTGTATTAAATTTGATAAGTCCTTAAAAACTGAACATGTCCATGTAATCTATATTCTAATCAAAACCCAGAAAACTACCAGTGCTCCTAAGAGCACCCTATGCTCTAATCTTGTCATAGCTCTCCTTCACCAAAAGTATTACTGTCCTAACTTCAACTGCGCAGTGACACTTTATATAAATACTGCTGTATGTATTCCTCTAATGAAATCTGGCTTTCTATGCTCAACATTTTGATTATCTTCCATGTTTTATGTGATGACAGTTCTTCATTCTCATGACTGTTGTATTCATTGTATAAGTTCAGCACAGTTTATTCATTATATTATGTACAGAATATGTGAATATTCTAGTACATGCCTTGTGATTAAAAAATCAAGTGTTGATTTTTCTTGGGTCTGTACCTGGAATGAAATTGTTGGGTCAGGGAATAGGCACAAATTCAATTTTAGTGGATACTAGTTTCTACTAGTTTTCCAAATATTTTTGAAAATAATAGTTTTCTAAACTATTTGTTCCACTTAGAGTGGCACTAAGTACATAAGAGACTCCGTATTCTGCCTATACTCATTGTTTGTGGTTTTTAAATTTTACCTGTTCTGGTTGTTGTAGTCCATGTGGATTCACATTTCTCTTACAGCTACTGAAATCTGTTGAAATGATGAGGCTTCTTTATGCTTATTGGCTACTTGGGGTATTATCTTGTGTGTTTGCATAGGTCTGTTGCCCACTTTTATTGGCTTTGATTGCCTTTTTAATTAGTAGGAGCACTGTATATAATATGAATGAGTTCTTTGTCAGATGTATATGAATTGTCTTCCACTGTGTGTTGCTTTTATAAACTTTCTATGTAATTTATGCCCACTACAAGAATGTTGTCCTGCAATTTTCCTTGAAAAATCTTTTAGTTTTACTATGCTAACATTTAGATTTGCGGTTTACCTGCCCTTGATTTTTGTATATGAAATGTGGTAGGATTCTTGTTGATCCAAGCACTATCTACTGGAAAGGCCATCTTTTCCCTGCTGCTGTACTGTTTTCTTTCTTATCACAAATCAGGTTATCATACATTTTGGAATCTATTTCTGGACTCTATTCTTTTTTTTTGAGGGGGTAAACATTTTAAAGTTATAATTATCTTCTTTCAGTTTCTGATTGAATTTGTTTATAACAAACTGGTAAAAAAATTTTTTATTTGCTTTTTCAAGAATTTTTTGCCAGGCCTGGTGGCGCATGTCTGTAATCCCAGCACTTGGGAGGCTGAGACAGGAGGGTCAGAGTTCAAGTCCAGCCTGGGCTAGAAAGTGAGGTCAGGGCCAGCCTGAACTGCATAGTGAAACCTAGTCTCAAAAGGACAAAAAAAAATTTTTTTTTTGAAGAATGTTTTGAATTTTTCATGTATGCTATCCATAGCATCATATCTCTTGGAATGTGGTTTTTGCAGTTTAACTTCACTAGAATTGTCCTGTGTTACCAAGCTCATAAAATTATGTTTTATCAGAGAGTTGAGCAGTATTTATTGTGCTTCTGTAATGAAATAAGTATCTCTCTCTCTCCCTTGGGTGTGTCCCTGCAGCCTACAAGCAGCTTGCCCTCTTTATTTTTTTTAATGTTCTAATAACAAATATAAAAACAGAAATTTTGTTACTTATAACATTAACTATATTATATGTTATATTTGCCACTCAAGAGAATTATTCTTCACGCAATGTGGCCCAGGCAAGACAAAAGGGTGAAATCTATAAGTGAGTGATGGTGAACATTTTAGAGCTTTCAGTGATGAGAAACAGCTCACTGTGACACATGTGCCTTAGGTTCGCCACCACTGTTACAAGCTCTCAGT
The DNA here is from genome assembly GCA_004365215.1 of Cuniculus paca. Lineage (NCBI taxonomy): Eukaryota > Metazoa > Chordata > Mammalia > Rodentia > Cuniculidae > Cuniculus > Cuniculus paca. The sequence goes on along the minus strand of RJWT010001246.1, from coordinate 17,581 downwards.
GTGTGAAATAGAAGGTGCACTAAATACAATATGATAATGAAAAATGTGTAATTCATTCTTTTTCCTCAATATTTAAATTATATCATTGATGAAATAATTGGAAGGATTCGCGTAGTAGTGAAAAAATTATAAACTTACAGTTATATTCAGTTCTAAATCTATAGCAGCTTTCCACTTTGTACATAATTTTTTACATCAGAACATTCTGGGTATCTTTCTTAGTTTTTACCTTGTTAATTGAATAATCCCATAATGAAAGTATATTGAATTTTAGTTATTAAAAGATAAAAGAAAATTCTAATAATCTAGTATAATATACCTTATATATTGTTAATTTAGTTGTGTGTTGGATTGAATATCAGCTTTTTTCCTGAAAATGCCAAAATATGTACAGCTTATTAACCAAGCAAAACACATTATTCTATATTGTTTTGTGCAGCTAAATACAAGGATACTAAGAATATTTCATTCTTACCAAAAAAACTAGAAAATAAGAAAAGGGTCTAGCATGACTTAGTCTGCTAAAGTTAAGAGAGGTAAAAGCATCTTTTCCTGAGACCATCAAGAAGTGTTTTATTTCTAGAAAAAACACTAACTTTGGAATTTTCTCATTGTAGGTTTATAAAATTCTGTATCCTTTCAAAGTGACTATTAAGAAAGTTTTTTTCTAAAGTAAAATGAAGTGTCAAATTATGACTTACTGAAATAGTACCATTTTGTTAAAGCAGAAAAAATAGCCATTCATGTAGATAGCTAACTCTAATAAATTTATTCTTATTTCTTCCCATATTTTGTCAGGTGGATGACAATATTCCACTTAGGGTAATGTTGCTTCTCATGGATGAAGTATTTGACTTGAAAGAGAGAAATCAGTGGTTGCGAAGAAATATTAAAAATCTACTTCAACAGCTTATTAGAGCTACATATGGCGATACTATTAATAGGTACCACTATTTTTCTCCCTTCCTTCAAGCCTGAGCTTAACTTTTAAACTTTTACTTCTGGAAGTAGATTGCTTAACTTTAATCAAACCATTTCCTCTCTTGAGTCTTTTAGGAAGATCATTGAAACAGGCTATTCTCTCAGAGATAGCTTATTCATTTACACTATTTGCTTCATGAAAATCAAGTTTTATTTTATTCACCCTTGAAAATTTAAGCTTATTTGTTTAAATTTCTTTGCTTTTAGAAAAATAGTTGACCATGTTGATTGGATGACCTCACCTGAACAAGTTGCTGACTCAGTGAAACGTTTCAGGTATATTTTAAGACCCAGTCACTTCTTTCAGGTAGTACAGAATTTAGCGTTGTTATCATCATTTCTTGCTGCTTTTTTTTTTCCTGGTTATAAAGTTACTATTGTTGTAAGAATTATAATAAACACTTAATCCCAACTACCTATTAATCTTTGTTTAAAAAAAAACGAAAAATAGAATAGGAAGTGCATAAAAGAAAAAAATTTAACATAATAGGCTACCTTTTACCACAGTATTACGGCTTTAAAATAATTGAAATGTTGGTACAATAAAATCAAATACTTAGTTTGGGGGATTTGTGTTTTATAGTTGTATTTACTAACTTTGATTTTTAAGTGAAAGGCTTTAGAAAAACATGTATCTCTTTGTCCATGGTCTAATTTTTTCTTTATATTCTTTTTTTTTTTTTTTTTTGGTACCGGGGATGGAACTCACAACCTCATGCTTGCCAGGCAGGTGCTTATGCCACTGAGCTAAATCCCCGGCCCTTTATATTCTTTTCTGATTTGGGAGTACGCTATACTGAGGCTTGACCCCAGGGCCTTACACATGGTAGGTGGACTACCCGGAGTCACATCTTTAGCCCTTTTTTTTTCTTTCTCTCTCGCTCTCTTCCTCTATTTCTTTTCTCCCCTCCCCTCCCCTTGCCCTCACTGAATTGCTCAGGTGAGCTTCAAACTTGTGATCCTCCTGCCTCAGTCTCCCAAGTAACTGGGTTTGCAAGCATGAGACACCATGCTTGTATCATTGTTTAAACTTTTAATTAAATATTTGAAACTTTGAAGATAGTACAAATGAAGCAGCACTGATATACTAATTTATGTGTTCATACCACAAACAAAAAATATGTATTGAGTCCCTCTAATAGTCCGCCAGTCACTGAGTAGAGGGGGAAAGTTGCAGTCCCTGGAAGAAAGCTCAGATAGTAGGGAAATAAACTTCTTTTCTAAAGTAAGATGTACATAAAAATTGATGGCATCCTTTGGAAGTAAGAAAAGGAATTAGCAATACTGAATACTAATTGTGTGCTCGACACTGTGCCCTATACTCTATGTACAGTTTCTGACTTTATCCTATTTTATAAGGTAGATGGTTTTGTCTCTTATTTTGTTATGAAGAAACTGAGAATTAGAGAACAAAAGTAGTTTGTTCAAATCCTCTTGTGATAGAAAGTGAGAAATGTGACTTTTCTACTCTGAAGCTCAGTTTCTCCTCTCTACATGATGTATTTCCAAAAGTTAGACTGCCTACCCCAGCACATTTATTTTCTTTCAGGATAGGTGACTGATGTTCCTCTATAGCAGTGAGATGCAGTCTTGTCTGTACACAGTACTAATCCTGGGATCCCATCCCCAGAGATGGCTCTCAGTTAACTGGATGGAAGGTCTGGATATTAAGATTCCTTAAAGCCTCCCTGATATTTCTAATGCAAACTTAAGAACACTCTGAGGAGTCTCTCCCTCACACCAGTTCCAGATGAATGTGTAGACACTGCTCACTTTCTGCCTTGGACCAAATGTTAGAGAACAGGAATAAAGATAGTACACTGTGGAAGTCAAGAAGAGACTGTCGTGTGTGTAAAAGCACCACTGTACAAGTGATCCCGCAGTTCACGAACTTAATTCATCATACTGTGGTTCTGAGCAAGATGGCCACGTTTGTGTTCATGCAGCAAACATGGCCACAGATATGTTTGACACCCAGTGCAGAGTTCACAAACAAAAACAAAATTTTGCCAAACACTTGTGTTTGTCACCCAAATTGTTTGCAAACAAAAGCATTTGTGAACACGTGTACTGTGGACTCAGTCTGGCTGTCAGTTGAGGATGGAACTCAGTTTTCACTTGGCTTAGCTGTGAGGGGAATGCAGTGGCACAACTGCCACAGAGTAGCTTTTTAAACTAAGGAGATGGAATCCAGGATGTCCTGGGTTGTGTTAGGATGAGATGTTCAGTCCACAGGCTCTCACTTTTGATGTTAAATGACTGTGATGTGTTTGTGTGTGTTCCATTTTGCTCTCTTTGTTAGTGTTATTAATTACTGAAGGGAACAGAATTTGTTAATTCTCTTTATATCCTTCAGCACCTGATACTGAATCCTGTACTGAGTGGATGTTTTTCGACTGTCATTTTACCTATTAAGATTTAAGAAGCATTTTCTGTTTACATTTATATTTTCTAGAGAAATTTGAAGTAATTGTATCAACTTGTGTTAAAAAATGAAATGTTTACAAGATTTATTTAATCTTCTTCAATAGAGATGCATTTTGGCCAAATGGCATTTCAGCAGAAACTGTTCCATGCAGAGACAAAGCTATACGAATGAGAACAAGAATTGCAGGAAAAACGAAATTGTTTGCAGTTATGCCTGGTAAGTGTGCATATTTGATTTAATGTTCATTAATTTATAGTTCTTTTGATATTGCTCATGTAATTTACCTGATTTTTATCACAAATGTTGCCATTTGATGGCTTACTGTGTAAAAGGCGCTGTGCTAGGCATTTCTTTTAACTAATTTTCCTAGTAGTTCTATGAAGCCCCCAGGCACTATTAACAGCTTTATATGTGAGGAAGCCAAAGCTCAGAGAGGCTAAGTAACCTATCCAAGATTTATAGGTGGTAAAAGGTATGATTGACTTATCTTTGAGCAATTTGAAAGTTTCCACACTTCCTCCTGCCCTCAGGCACTGAGGATTGAGCCCAGGGCCTTCAAACTGAGCTACATCCCCAACCCCTCCCCTCTTTTTTGCTAAGGTACCTAAGCTAGGCTCAAATTTGTGATCCTCCTGTCCCAATCCCCTAGAGTGCTAGGACTAGAGGCAGGTGTCACTGTACCAGCTTGAAAGCTTGTATTTTTTTTTAACTTTAAAGAGGAAAAAAAGCAATAAAAACAATGATACAGAATTTCAAAACAAGAAAACATTTTCTTATAATTTAAAACTATTTTTGTCATAAAATTTTTGTGATCAGTTTTCCCTCAATTAATTAGAAATTTACCACGCAACCACTAATTCTTCCCTGTGTACTGTTTCATTTGGTGGTATAAAGCAAAGAAATAGCATTTTAGCAAATTAAGAAACAATAATTTAGGATATTATTTAATATACTGTTATAATAACCTAGAAAGTGCACTGTGTGCCAGACATTATTCTTTGCACAAGACATGCATAAGTAAATAAAGTGTAGTGTGTTAGACAGTGGTGAGTACTAAAGAAAAAAGAAGGCCTGGAGAGATAATAGGCGATGTCATGTGAATTGTTCTTAGGATGCCTGGGGGAGACTTCACTGAGAAGATGACATTGATACGAAGATTTTAAGGAAATCACGCATACCCTTGACGGCATGTTTTTTAGTAAATTCACAACAGCATAATCGCTTTAAATTTTACTGTAGCCCTAGATAGATACAGAATTTTTAAAAGCTGTGTGTTTTTTCATAAAGGAGCAAAATAATATTTAGGCTGCTGGTATTATTTATGAATAATTCTAAAATAGTCCCACATGTTGGTCCCATACTACAGTATCTCTAGTAACTTCTTGTACTCTGAGGTAAACTCTAAACTTACAGTCTTATTATCCTTTCTTTTCCATTCTTTTTCTACTTTCTCTTACATGATTTCTGAAATTCAACCAAATTTCTACCCTCATTTCTTGAACATACTGAATTTTTTTTTTAACTGCTCATTTGTTCATTACCAAAGCTGATCTGTCATTTCCTTCTTTACGAAAATCCTGCCCAAGTAGCAAAGTCTGTTACAATTGTCCTTTCCGTAATGGGAATCTTTCCTTTTTAGCTCACAGGAAACATCTGATTATATGCAACATCTACTATACCTACCTATATATTGGTTGCTCTGCTGTGTATACTATATATTTTACTCAAAATCATGTTTAAGCCTGTTGTTTCCTTTACTTTACTAAAGAGTTACGTGTATTTTTCCCCTCTTTTAGATGAACTGAAGCACATTATTGGAGCTGAGACAACACGGAAAGGTATTCTTCGTGTTTTTGAAATGTTTCAGCACAATCAGTTAAATAGGAGAATGGTTTATGTCTTCTTGGAAGGCTTTTTAGAAACGTTATTTCCACAGTATAAATTCCGTGAACTTTTCAACAAACTGCATTCACGGTCAAAGCAAATGCAGAAATATAAACAGAAACTTCAAACTACTCAAGCACCTTCTTTACAGAAAAGGTGACACTCCAGTCTGTGAAGCTGACATTCGTTTTGTCCATGACTGATGGTATTGACAGATCTTCTGGGGCTTAACTCATATACTGTTGTGTCTGCACCAGTCTTTTAGTGTCTCAAAGTAGGTTATTAATACATCCGTAAGACTTGTTCTGCTCATCCTCATCTATAGTCCAGCCACTACCAAGAGAGATTTCTGTGTCTTAAATGATTTGGTGCATAATTTGCAACATTGAGAGAATATTGCCCCCATCTCATGCAAGAATGATGGTGATCTCTTCTGCTTCAAGCTGATCAGCTTTCTCCAGCAGTGACAAAGTGCCAGAGCGTGTATATGAGAGTTAAGGAAAGCACAAAACAATGGTTCACAGATAAATTAATTAATTTGTTTAACAGTTGAAGACTGTGCAATGTATAATTTGGAGAAATTTATTGTGCATAATAATTTTGTAAATTGGTGTCAGCATTTTGATACAGTGTGGATTAGCCAGGTAAACAATCTTTGTAACATCTATTTCAGGTCTGGGAAAAGCAACAGGATGCCCTTAAACAATGACATAATTTATTCCTGAATTACAGTTTTGTGACATAAAACGAAACAAGTAAAAATACATAATTTGGTTAGATTTAATATTGATTGGTATAAAACAACCTTTAATTGATTATTATCTGCTTTAAGGGCTCTATTTTGTGCTTGCTAAGTTTTCTTTTGGCATTCTGTGTGCAGAAAAGAAGCACGTGGTAGCTTTCACTTAAGTTTCAAAATTATTAGTTTTAGTTTTAACAGATTACTGATTATACAGAAGGGGAGTAATTTGTTAGAAGAACTGCCAAATACATTCTGTCTTTCTAAAAATATGGAGATTAAAAGAAAACAGTACTTTATTGAAAGTTGCCATATGATAATTTTACATCGTATGATCTAGACATGCCTTAGGTAACTATAAAAATAGCGAATCAGAGGATTAATGAGCTTATTAGTCATACATAAACATACAAGTTCCTAATTATAATCTGTACATATATGAAAATAAAACAGAACTGTACTATTTTTTAAACTATGCTTTTATTTATATTTCACTTAATGTAAAATTTTAAATAAAGCTAGCAGGCAAAATCCCTCACTGTATACATTCAAATCCCTAAAATAATTTTATACCAACAGAACAAAATACCTTTTCCAGTTTTGAAGCCTCTGCATTTCTTAGTTTTCTCACTGTCCAAGTTGTCCGTCTTGGAAGTCTTCATATCCCTTGTGTGCAGGATTTCTGCATAGTTTTAAATGCTTCCATTGACTGAGGGTTTGGATGTATCAGCTTCTTTTGTTTTAAAAATATTTAACACTAAAACCTTAAAATAGTGAAGCTACTTATCAGACCACTGAGCCAGGATCCTGGTATTAAAAGAATGTCTGGGTGCTTAAGATAAAGGAACAGAGTATTGGTATCCCAGTTATTTGGGAGCTTTAACGTTGAAACAAGATATTATTGTCTTGTTTCACTTAGATCCTACTTACAAAGTGAAGCCTATTAATAGAATAAAACCTTCCTTTATAGCTACATAATAATCATATTTATTAATAATGCTGTTGTGCATACTTGTAGTATGCGTACATTCAGCATATGTTGCATGTCTTCAGAATTCCATAAATAAAATCCCTTTCATTGCAAACTAGCAAGCGAGAAAAGACCCTTAGTAGCTCCGGTAGAAGAAGCATTTCTTCTCAGTGCTTCCCTTGCGCCCCCCACCCCCAACCCCAACCCCAACCCCACCCTGTCCTGAGACTTTAAAAGTGAGATATGTGAAACATGTCTGTAGAAAGCATCAGCATGGCCTAAGTGCAATGACTTTCATATATACCCCTCTCCATTTCAAGTATATTTTTTGACAAGAATAAATCTAAATGTATACAGAAGAATTCTTGTAAGAGCCTAGTATATATGTGTGAAAAGGCATTTCTATATAATGTGAGGAATACTGACTGTCAACCAGGGATAGATAGGTCATGTAAGATTTCAAATTTTCCTGACAGAGCCCTGCAAGATAACTGCAGTCATACCAAAAAGAACTATTTGAGTAAATGGGTTTTTAAAGTAATTTTGGTTTAAAAGAATTTATATTTCGAAAGCAGAAATGTCAACTAGTAGTCTGTGTAAACAGTGATGCGTCTTTATCCACATCTGTGTTTTATATCAGAGAAAGCGTGGTCATGCTAAAATTAGAGATACTTTTTGAATGATTTGGTCAAGCTATGTGTAAAATATTTAACCCATAAGTCAAGTACGGTGTACTATGTTTAATAAAATTATTACACATAATGCATTTATTGCATATATGGATATATACATGAAGAGGCTTTATGTCTTCTGATATTTGATTTTTGAATGTCTTTAAGTCAGTGGTGCCTTTAGGCAAAAACCTTCAAAATTAATCATTCTTTGTTTGAGTTTTCTGATTTTTCAGATAACACGTAAACCACTTAGAAATCATATTTTATTCACCTAAAAATTGATTGTATAACTTAAATATAGCACTTAGATGAGCATTTCCTATAATTAGGGTGTTCCAAATAGTTGCTGAAAACAATTGTGCCATTGACCAATGGATGCACTTGTTTGGCCTTAATTTTTTTTTCTTTTTTAAAAAAAACATTAAGAACTTTCTTGACTGTTTCAGCTTGCTCATTTTAAGTTTCTGCTGCTGGTGTTTGGAAAAAATCAGTTAAGTACTACCAGAAAATGTACCAATTTTTTAAAAAATTAAGAACAATATAAATTTCACAATCTAAAATTTTAATTTTGTGCAATATTTTCATTTAATGCATGTGTATTTGAGTAATTGTAAAATAAATGAATTTTTAATGTTTTGTGATGTAGTTTAAACCGTCTTCTTAACCCAACAACTTACATTCCATTGTTGCTGCATCCCCTTATTTAAGGACTTGTTTTAAAAGTCTTTTTTGTCACTCCTTGTAAAATTCTTTTATTAGTAGTAAATTTTGCTTATAGGAGCATGGCTCCTGTATTACAAGGGAAAATATAAAGAGCACATTTTAGGATTAAAATTGTTAAAAGATACCTTGTGCATATCATTGTACAGTAAGTGTCAACTGTGTGCCTAACTGTTCTACCAATACTTCCTTCTTTAACAAAGATGAAACAATCAGAATGTCAGTTATTTTTATTAACTAAAAAAAGAATTTAAAATTTTTATTTGGTTTGCGTTATGTTCTGTCCAGTAGAGGATACTAATAAAGTATTAACAAACATTTTTGTTGAGTTTATTTAGTAATAATTTTTGTGACTTTAAAAATGCTTGCTCAGCAGCCTTATTTTTAGCACCTTGTTCGTGTTTATTTCCTTCTCATTGTAGAAATTAAGCAATTAAAATTCTAGGGTAACAGATGAGCTTTTGCTGGTGTAGTGTGATGCATGCTTGTAATCCCAGCATTTGGAAGTCTGAGGCAGGAGGAGTGCCATGAGTTTGAGGCCAGCCTGGGCTACATAAGTGACTTCAAGGCCAGCCTGAACTACATAGTGAGACCCTGTCTCAAAAAAAAGAAAGAGCTTTTGATTTATGACTTATACTAACTGAATTTTAATTTTTCCTTCTATGGTATGGGACAAACACCAATATCAACTTAAAATATCACATCTACTACCTTTATCATGCACTGTATTAGTAACATACAAGATGATTAAGCACAACATACATTCTCAATGACTACAAGTTTTCCTCAAAAATTATCTGCTATTATATAAACGGGTCAATGTTCAGTATAAAATTTTTATCAGTGGAACTGTATGGCATTTCTCTTTTTTCATTGCATTTTCTTGTTAGCACACTTTTCCTCCTATCAGCAAAATCCCTGCCAAGTGTCTTTCCCACTTCCCATGAGATGTATCCTATTATCCTTCACTGAGTTCGTTATTTTGGTACTCACATCCAAGTTCTACTCCAGTATCTCCCATAGAATGAACTTTCGATGAAACAGTCGCTTAAAAAAAACTTGTGTCCCAAACCTATTAGTTTTTCAACCCAGTTTACATGCCCTAACTAAAGATGCTGTCCCTTTCATTTTTCCCCTAGTTAACATTTTTCAGACTACATTCCCTGGGGACATGATCCTCAAACTGTTCATGTCAAAAGTTTGTGGTTGACTAAATTTGGGAAATCAGGTAAGCAAAGTTAAAGACTTCTCATAGAATTTCTCAGAACTTTTGACATTCCACTTGAGTTGTGAAGGAACATTAAGAGGTTCTGGATAGAACCACAAATGGTTCTGCGTAAGTTAAATAATAGTATAAAATGATACTAAAAAAAATAGTGGAATGAAACAATAGGACTTTGCGTTGGAAGGTTCCAAAAACTTTCCACTGGTGATTCACAGGACTCCCGTATTGTCATGTTAACAGTTGAAATTTATTATAGCAACAGGAGACAGAACAAGACCGAAAGGAAAGGATACACGGGGAGAAGTTAGAGATACCAGGATTAGGTTCCCAGCAGTTCTCTTCCAGAGGAGTCACACATGATACACTCAGTTCTCCCAGCAAGGAGCTGTGCTAGCAAGTAAGATGTTGCCAACTAGGGAAGGCTTAGTGTTTATTGTGGCTTTTATTTGGGAGTAGGTCATGCAGGTACCTTCTGCTAGGCACGTATCAAAATTCCAGAGTTAGAGGGAAAGCCTGTGTTCAGCATAAACCGTATCTTGTTCAAACAGTTTAGGCTTAATGAGCCACTTTTACCAGTCACAACAACTTTATGAAGTATAGGGGCTGTTTTAGGTTCTACAGTTTACAAAGGGGAAAACTAAGACATAAAATGATGAGTTACCCAAAATTTCAGAAATGTGAAGTACTCAAGCTGAACTGCACTCAACTGTTTGGCTCTTGAGTCTGTGCCATGGATTCTTAACAGTGGCACTGTCGACATTTGGAGCCATGGATAGTTAGCATCCCTGGGCTCTGCCATTTGTGCTTCCCTCACCTCCCAGATGCGACACCCAAGAATGTCTCTAGACAGTGTCGGGGCAAAATTTCCACCAGTTGAGGACCACTGACCTATGTAAACTCTCAGTCAAGAAACAGACTGAACCAGCTCTGGATAACCGTCTTCTTTTTGAAGAAACACTAATTTGTGTTTTGCCTTAAGGATGGGGGTGGGGCAGCAAAACCAAGTTTTGCCTTGCTTTCATTTGACTAAGTATGCTGTAGCTGGGGAAGGAGAGGAAAAGTAGAAAAGGGATTTTGCCTCCAGAGACAGACAAGAAAAATAAAAGAGTTTTTCAAGGTATTCAAAGATGTGAGCTGAATGATTAGATGAACAAATTGCTGTTTTGTTCCCTCATGAGGTTAGAGGTTAATTATCGACTCAGTACCACTGACATTATTAATGTGGTAACATTGATACTTGTGTTTTCCTTTAAATAGCCGTTCTTTTTATGAGCGCTTCAGAAGCCTGGAAATTCCCATGCAGTCTTCATTGCAAGTCCTCTTGTCTGTGAGTTTTCCTTTGACAAGTGAATGGTCCCCAGGGTGACTTTGCCTATAAAAACACCTCATTTGCCCCAAGAGATACCTTGCTCCAGACCTGGACTGCATTCATCAGTTAGAACTTGGACCCTTACTGTTTTCCATCCCAGACCTAACCTTTGGGTCTTTTACTTGGTTTTGGCCAAGTTTGGTTCTGGTTTTGATTAGTACACAGCTCCATTATTTCTTCATTGGTGGAAGGAAGCTGACTTTTGTAATCTGATTCCGTGTCAAGGGACCATTTGTTCTGTTTGTTTGCCTGTCTTGAGTTTGAAAACCTACTGGCATTTCAGTGAGGCCAGCAACTGGTCTCACCTGGAAGATTAAGAAATTCTTCGTATTGCAACCTACACCAGTTTCTTTGGCCAGTGCCTGAATCCTTCATGTTTGTTTTATGTGTGCAGTACCCTGAACTTTAAAAAATGGGTAAAGAAAAAGACCTTTCATGCTTGCTAGGAAGAAACTGCTCCCTGAGATTTTTTTTTGTCTCCTACAGCAAATCGGTAAGTTCTATTCCTTATTTTTTGATCCATGGATTAAGCTATAAAAGCAAGGCTGTTAATTCTGTTTGTATGTTCGCATGAGTGTGCACACGTGCACACCTGCATGTAATGGAAAAAAGCCTTTTTAGAAAAGTAATTAGCCTTTTACAAATGTTTATAATTGTAATTCTTGTATTTGCAGCTTGCACTCATTCACTTTATTGTCTCAACTTGTGGAACTTAATTAGGCATAAAAATTGGACATTTGTATGCACTACTGGAGGTAATTAATTCAAACCCACAAATTAACTATCAAATAGAAGGGAAAAAATAAAATTAGTTTCACATGGTTTTAAAGACTTGCGACTCAAGAATTTTCCTTGATTTTTGGAACAGTTTCATGAGCAAGAATGTGCAAGAGATGATTGAAATGTATTTTAAAAATTTGTTATGGTAAAAGACACATTGCCATTGATCCTCACCAGAATATTCCACCTTGCTTCAAATACACTTACCCTATTGTTCTTGCCACTTTCAGAAGCAATTCTGGAAGTCCTCTTTCATGTCTGGGTGAAAGCAATAAGAACACTACGGTGTGTCCTCGTCTACATTATTCAGTGTCTGGCATCCTGTGACTTCTGACTGTTCACCAGAGTCAGAGTAACCATGAAAACTAAATATTTTGAATTGTTCCAAGACGTCAAAGGCAGTCACATCAGCACAACTAAAGACACTCATGAAAAAGAATTTCCAGATGGTTTCAGAAAGCGGCAAGATGCCAGGCAAGGTGATGCATGCCCGTAATCCCAGCATTCAGGAGGCTGAGTCAGGAGGATCACTGTGAGTTCAGGGCCGGCTTGGGCTACATAATGAGTTCAAGCCCAGGTCCTGAACTGCATACCAAGACCCTATCTCAAAACAGAATGGCAACAATGTTGGGATAGATGTGTTCCATTGAGGAGGAGTATTTTGAATGGGATTTATAGTGTTTTTTACTGTAATAGTTTTTAAAAATTTCAACATTCACTGTATTTTTTAATTGGTGTGATAAAAGGCATATTGCAAGTTGATAGGAACACACAAATTGGATTCCTTTGGGCTTGTTTGGAGTTTCATGACTTCATAAGCAACCTGAACCACATTGAGTAGGCTTATTTTTTCTTTTTTTTCTTATTATAAAGAAAGAAATATTTTAAAAAAACAGATGAATGTATGAAGCAAAACATATGTATATTCTGAAAGAAGAAATTCATCACAGCTACTCCAGCATTCATTACCTAAGTAATTCAAGAGTTGGGTAAAATTCTTTTATTAAATATGAAATATTTTCTAAATGGATTTGTTGATAAGACTACATGCTTCTGCTTATCCTCCAAGCTAAACAACAGATTTTAAATCTTTTCAAATTTAATGGAGTATCTATTTTGACAGACATAAACAGACTAAGTAGGATTTAGGTAGTTAAACAGAACCAAATAATTTTCAGAGAGAAAGTTAAAAAAAAAAAAACAGTGGGTAGATTTGCTGGTCCAAGCATCTGGGAAAACTGAAACACCTGGCAAAGACGGTAGGTGGAAAAAGTAATGACTTTAAATAATGTCCTTGATTGCAGGTAGAAGAAACAAGATATGTGTATGCTCTGAAGAATACTGACACCAGTGTTTTTTGATATGTATGATTTTTGTAATTTGTTGTGTAAATGTAGAAAGGTTCAGTTTAGGTATAGTTTATGTGCTATTATTAAACAAAGTAAATACTTGGATGAATTAGATAAGATCGCTTTTCTTATTGATTGATTTATTTAGACAGTGTCTCACTTTGTATTCCAGGCTGATCTTGAACTCACTGTGTAGCACAGATTGGTTTTGAACTCGTAGTGATCCTCCTGCCTCAGCTGTCCTGAGTGCTGAGATTGCTGGCATGTGCCACCACTCTTGGCTTAATAATTTTTATTTTTTAAAAAAATTGCCTTACTATGAAAAGCAGTGTCACTCTTAAGACTCTAAAACTTTGCTGTTTTCTTAGGAAAAGCCTTAATTTGAACACCATGAATTTCCTACATTGATTGAAGTGGTCAAGTAAGTTGTTTTTGTTTCCACAAAATATTTAAAACAGTGAAAATGTAAAGCATATGTGTTCAACTAAATTAGTAGACTGAGAGTTATTTTGGCCCTCATGGCACATTTGAGAGTACCTGTAAACATTTTTGATGGTCATAATTGGGGGAAGTTGCTGCTGAAATTTTAATGAGTAGAGGTCAGGATTGATGCTGAACACCCTGTAGTACCCCACAATAAAGAACTAGCTGGCCCAAATCGTAATTGCATGAGGTCATGAAACCCTGAATTGAATCACATGAGAGCTTAATGAAGAGATTTACTCCTCTGATGCTACAGATCATAAGATAATGCCATGTTTATAGTTACTCCATTTACAATGCCTATGTAAAGAAAATTGTTACTTTGAAATTCATCTATGTTGTGGCATGATTTATTAATAAAATCCCACTGTATGGATATACCACAATTTGTTATCCATTCACCAGTTGGAGGGCATTTATTTGAAGCTTTGGGTGGTTAATAAAATGCTCATAAACATATACAAATACTTTGACCTTTGTTCCAGGTTCCTCAGAGATAGATTCTAAATCCCTGGAACTTCCTGCATAGTAAGAGAGTCTTTGTTATTTGTGAGCTGCATGAATCACATGAGTTTGTACAAAGAAGAGAAGATGACTTGGGATGGGCTGGTCTCCAGTAAAATCAGCCATGTGGTTGGAATTGGGGCTTGGAGCCACCTGACCTCTGGGGAGGGGAGGAGAAGAGATTGAGTTCAATCACATGACTTCTTAGTTGGGTCTACGTGATGAAACCTCAGTAAGAAGTATGGGCAGCCAAACTGCTTTTGGGTTGAAGAACAACACATCATTGTGTCGAAAGGGTGTCAAAAACAATTAGGTAGTTAAGAGAACCAAAGCTAGTTTTAAAGATCTAATTGGTTTTTATAATGATTCATGAACCAAGCAGCACTAGTACTACCACATAGGGGCTCCAACGAACTAGATGAAGTGGGTTTTATAGGCAGGAAAAGGCCAAGGGCAAAAAATGATAAATAACGACTCGGTCATTTTAAGATTAGTTTCCTTAGTTTCCTGGGATGTAAATAGAATCTTGTTGGCTTTGTCTCCTAATTTCTCAGAAAATCAGATCTTACAGTAGACAGCTTAGGTGTCTGTTTGGCAGTGGGGAACCATAGCATGAATTTAGGGCTGGCTGCCTTCAATTTAAAGGGTTAGTTGCCACCCTCATTCTACTGGAGGAGCACACGGAAACTCTGTCACTTTACCTCTCGGGTTCTGCCTCTTTGGCTGGTCCTAATTTTTATCCCTCATAGTAACTATAATCATATTTGTCTTAGTTACTGTTCTCATTGCTGAGACAAAATACCCAATGCCCAAGGTTAAAGGGAGGAAAGGTGTATTTAGCTCACAATTTGTAGAGGTTTCAGTCCATAATCGGCTGGCTCTAAGGCAGGGTGGCATATGGCAGAGAACAGTTCTTGGCCAGCAGACTGTAGCAAAGCAATGGAGGAGAGAGGACAAGCCTCTTTCTGTTCCTTATATTGTATGTAGTCTACTCGCCTTAAGGTAGGTGTAGCATTCACATCCTCAATCCCAGCATTGGACTATGAATCAGTCACAAACTAGATTCGACCACCTCTGAAAACCTGCCCGCCATGACCACATGAGGCTTTAGGGGAGCATCTAGACATGAGCCATAACTTTCTGCCCCTGGCCCCTCAAAGACTCAGACATTGAGACACAAACCATAACAATATTTGAGAACTTTTCTGAGTTCTGTAACTGCTCTATTGAGTTATCAACCCTTGAGGTTATGGGAAGTCCTGAATTTGTAGCCAGTTCATCAGAAGTGCAGGTGTTATCAGGAGTTCTTGTTAGAGACTGCTTTTAAAGCTGTGGAGTATGACACTAATGCTTTATGGTTAGGATCAGAATGGTACCACAGTATATCACATGGTAAACATTCATGTACAAGTCTTATGTTTTAATTCTCTTGGACAGATTGCTAGTGATCTAGAAAAATACAATTCCCATCCTGTTAGATGAACCGAGTTCATGGTCTCACAACATTGAGGAATAAAGTTGCAGCCAAAGGAGGAAGTTAGCAGAGTTTTATTGGAACTAAGGAGAACAGCTCTTGAATTTCCAGGACAGGTCCTGAGTGGGTGGTCACTGATGCTGATTGTCAGCGGTAATTGGTACAACAAAATCACAACATGGGTCCAATATAGGTCAAACTACAGTCAACCTATAGGATTACAAGTGTAGGTGCTTAGCTAATATTGTTCCAATTGGGAAATGAGTCATAGCAAGATCATATGGAAAGAACAAAGGCATTTTGGGGAGGGGAAGGGAGTGTGGGTCTGTTGTTACCCACCCAGGTGTCTGATGTCCACCCAGGTGTCTGATGCCTATCTGAGCCCACTGGACCAGATGGCACCTATTAGGGGGTAATCTCACGAAGTGTGCCTCCACAGGCCTGGCTATTGCATCTCTATCCTAGAGGACCCCTATGCAGAGCTGCCTTCAGGCAATTCTGATGTCTGTATTTTTTGTGCTGATTTCCTCAAGGGCATGTTAATTTCTATCTAATTTAGCTGTTTCTAATACTAGAAGTAGGATATATATGAAGCTACCGGATTATTTTCCAAATTAGTTGTAGCAGTTTGTATTCCCACTGACAATTTTAGGAGTTTCAGTTGCTCTGAACCTTACCAGCGTTTGGCTCTTCAGTTCCTGAGAAATTAGTGTTTGAAGCCCATAGTAAAATTGTCATTTTTATTTCCGTATCATTTATTGGTTTTTCTGCACTGAGACTTTTTTCTTGATGCATACATATTTAAGATTTATGTCTTAGTAATGTTTATCATTGTCTGTTGCTCTTCTTATTCTAAGTAATATTGTTTGTTCTGAAGTCTATTTTCCTGATATTAATAAATGCAATCCAATATTCTTTTGGTTAGTGTTTGAAGTGTATAATGAGATGACAAACTTTTCACAAATGACCAGGAAATAATATTATGAGTTTTTTGGAAAACATATGATTTCTGTTACATTCTCTTTTTTTCCCCTTCACAACACTTTAATAAAATGAAAAAATGGTTCCTTGCTCTCTGACCTTAAAAATCATGCTGCAGGTTATTTGGTTCATGGACCTAGTGTGTTGACTATTATTTTAGGTTTAGTGTGTTGACCATCATTAGGTTTCTCATGACAAGATATAATTGGTTGGTTGTTTTTATTTTGTTAAAAGTCTCTGCCTTTTAATTTGGGTAGTTAAACCATTTGTATTTAATTATTGATATGGTTGAATTTAAATTTTACCATCTTTTGTTCTACTTATTATTTTTACCTCTTTGGGTTCCTTATTGCGATTCCATTTTATTTTTTCTAGTGACTTACTAGCTTTTTAAAAAAAAAAAAAAAACCGTTAGTGGTGGACTGGGCATATAATGCAGCTCTAGGCCAGTGATGGCGAACCTTTTAGAGACTGAGTGCCCAGATTACAACCAAAGGCCCACTTATTTATCACAAAGTACCAACTACAATTAAACTGAGATTTTGGTGTAGGAAAAACAACTCATATACTTGGCTCCTGTGCTGCCCGAGAGGGCTGTGTGTACCCACTGTGCCATGCATGCCATGAGTTCGCCAGCCCTGCTCGAGGCTCTGGGTTTCATCTCCAGCATGACACACATACCGAACAAAAACGAAGAACAATTGGTGGTGCCTCTAAAGTTTAAAAGCCCTATAATACAGTTTCTTATTTTGTTAGATCTCTCTTACTGTGATTGCAAACAAGAAAAATGTCTTTATATTCATCTTTACCATTTCAGTGCTTTTCATTTCTTTGTGCAGATCCAAATTTCTATCTAGGAATAAACTCTTGCCAGGAAGATGTAACATTCCTTGTGCTATGTCTGCTGCCATGAGGTTCTGTCAGTTTTTGTTGTCTACAAAAGTTTTTTTTTCACTTTCATTTTTGAGTAATATTTTCATTATGCATGGAACTTCACACTGACTCTACTTTTTTCCACAG
>RJWT010001245.1:0-50418 GCA_004365215.1 Cuniculus paca | reverse complement strand
TTGGTTGAATCAGTGGCCGAAGAAGCTGTGCATTCAAAGGGCTGACTGCATACATTATATAACCATTGTTTTATTTCCAACCCAGGGACCCAGTTTGCACAGCCACTGCTGGAGGGGTCGGGTGTGAGGATGCAGGAGGCTCCTCGTGGTCAGTGTGCCAGGGCAGCTCCTAGTGTCCTCCGAGGGAGTTCTCCAGGGGTGTCACTCTGGAGAAGCAAAGGGGAGAGCAACACGGCTTTTCTGTGTCTGGATGTCTCAAGCTTTAACAGGGAAGATTAAACTTTTTAGAAACAATTAGATTCCTCCTAGCTGCAAATAAGCTTGAACACTCTCTTGAGAGAAGCAATCTTGCCTTTAATGAGGAGAGGCATTAATGGGATATGTCAGCAGACTTTTTATGTTTCAGCTTCGTATTAGTCATAGTTATTCTTAATTCTACGTGATTGGCGTCCACAGTTAAACTCCTGGGAGGGGAATATAACCTCTCCCTGTCTCCAAAGATGAGATCCACAAGAGAATGGCGGATGTGTGCCTCAGTTCCGCCGGTGCTGCTCCCTGCTAGGGACCATTGGACATACTTTTCTAATTGGCTCAAATTGTGTTGTTTTCTTTGACTCCTCCCTAGTCAGATTTTCCACAGGTACACTCGGCCCTCTTGTCATATTTCTATATCCACTCCCTGAAAAAACGTATCCTCAAGGGTCTGGGATTCAGTGGCTTCTGCATCCCCAGTCAAGTCCCTCTCATTTTTCTACCAGGACAGCCTAGCTAAGATCAGGGACCTGCAGTCAGTCTTGCTTCAAAACCTCATCCATCAACTTGCAGGCTATATACCTTAGCCTCTCTGTAGGTTCAGCACCCTCATCTAAGAAATGATGATACAAATGGTGCTTGGGGTTATCATGAAGATTGTGTAAATTACATGCATATAAAACACTTTGAACGGTACAGGACACAATAGGTATGCTCAGAAATGTAAGTGGTTATTATTATTTTTTTTTTGAGACAAGCCTCACTATGTAATTCAGGCTGCTCTTAAACTCACTATGTATTCCAGGCTGGGCTTGAACTCATGGCAATCCTCCTGCCTCTGCCTCTGAAGTGCTGAAATTATATGCATGCACCACCACACCTGACTTATTAATGTTAGTCTTATATACTACTATTTGAAACATCTAGCTGGATGTCCTGCACAAATCTAGAAATCAGTATTTTTTAACAAGATTGAATTTCTCAGAGTTGGTGCCACTACACAAGTATGCACATAAATTGTGCAGGTCAAGAATTACAACCAGCACAGTGATGGTAGCTGTTTTGACATTTTTTCACTGGGTTTGGAGCTACAACTAGGGTTGATGCAAGCAGTTGGGTGTTGAAATCAACCAAAAGCTGCTCATATGACTATCTGGTACCTAAACTGGGATGAGGAACACTGTGGTCAGCTGGAGCATCTACACACAGCCCTCCCCATTGTACCTTGGGATTCAGAGAATGTGGCAGCTGTGTCCCAAGAGGTGGTGTCCTGACAAGGGTCACTTAGAAAACAAGTATTTCAAGAAAGCAGACAGAAGCTACAAGACTTTTTATGAACTAACCATAGGAGTCAAAAAGCATTGATTCGTGAGTTAGTTGGCTCAGTCCTAAGGCCTGCCCAGATCCAGGGGAGGGGATATAAACCCCACCTTTTGTTGGAGAGTGTCATTGTGGGGGTGGCCTTGTTTAAAATCTCCTGTGGGTATGTACTGCTATTGGTATAGTAGCTCCCTTTTCCAGACTAATGCTTTCTAAGGTCCCCAGTGGATGCCTGAAACCCTATCTATGCTGTGCTTTTTCCTACACAAATATGCACAAATTTAACGCCATCTCCACCTTCCCTGAGCACTTACCACATACTGTGGTTATAACTTTTGCAGTTTGAGGTGCAACAGAAAAATGGGCCCAGATTTCTTTTTCCTTCTTCAGAATTTCACAGATAAAGACTCATTTTTATATTAGGTCTTAGCACTCTCACTAGATGGTTTTTTTCTCTCTTAAATTGAGAACTTTTACATTTTCATTTAAAGGTGGCACTTAATGACTTCTCTTTGATATATGTGAGTTGCCAGCATCACTACTCTTGCACTTTAGGGCTGATAATCAGTAAATAAGGGTTATTTGAACACACACATTGTGAGACTATGAAGGTTGTCTCCTATCAGAGATGGCTGTGACAAACAGCAGGAGAGGTGACAGGTACAAGGTAGATATATTGGACAAGGGATACTTCACATTCCAGGCAGGATAGAGCCATGACAGCACAAGATGTCATCATACTACTCAGCACAGAATGCAGTTCCACACTTATGCATTGTCTATTTCTGGAATTTCCATTTAATATTTTTGGACTGATAACTGAGTAACTGAAACCTTGGAAAATAAAATTATGGATAAGAGAAGGTAACCACATTTGAGTAAAAAAAGAAATAGAAGTTGGAATGATAAATGAAGTAACTTCAGAAAGATGCCACATTTAGGAAGCAGGAGAGTCTAGAGTTGAACTCAAGAGTTCAGGTCATGCATAGGTTTATTGTTAAACTACTAGGCATTTTACATACTTTCAATAAGGAACCAAGGTCTTTATACAAGCCTAGAAAATTCTCAGCTGTTTCCCTTTAAAAACTGCTTATCTGAAATTTTTCTTCTTCTCTTTTCTAGAATTCAGTGAATTAGTTTTTCACTTGATCCAGGTCAGAGGTTATTAAGACTTTTATTTGTTTCAAGAATTTCTAATCAATTCTTTTTCTTATGCATATGTGTATGTTTCTGTTCTACTATTTTTATTTTATGATTTTTGGAAGTTTTTCTAGGGGATTTTATTCTTTTACCTCCTTTGGGATTATAAATTAGCTAAGGAGCTTAATAGAATCTTATCAGCTAGAAAACTCGTCAAAATGACTCTCAGGGACTAGGGCTGTACTCAATGGGAGTGTATTTGCCTAGCACACTCTTGGATATGAGTCCTAGCACCTTAAAAAAGAAAAACTGTCTTTCTCTTTTTCTTCCTCCTGCTCTCTCTGTCTAACAGATTTAACCATTTAAAGATGGGATGCAGACATATTTATCTGAGACAGGCTTTTTTAGTTAATATTGATCCATTACCTACCTATCATCTCCATATCTTCCTGCTATCTAGTCCTCCAATGTATTCTCTTTATTCCAAGGTTGAAAATCATCATTTATTTTCTTTCTTTCTTTCTTTCTTTCTTTCTTTCTTTCTTTCTTTCTTTCTTTCTTTCTTTCTTTCTTTTAGAGACAGGGTTTTGCCATGCAGTTCAGGTTGGCCTTGAACTCACTTTGTAGCCAGGATTGGTCTTGAACTTGTAATGATCACCCTGCTTCAGCCTCCTAAGTGCTGAGATTACAGGCATGTGCCACCATGCCCAGCTCGAAAGTCATCCCTTTAAAATATGGGTTGGAAAATACCAAGTATAGTAGGGATCGATTTTGTTTGTTTGTTTGTTTACTACCAATTCATGACAATACTAAATAGCACCATTTCTAACTATATGCTGGAACTGTAAATTCTCTTAGATAATTTAAAACATATAGCCTGAAATTTGGGAGAACTAGATACAGCCTGCACCAGATTCACGTGTTCCAAATGACTAAAATATTTTAGAGGAATGGCAGAATTCTGAGACAGAAGAGATTTCATAGCTTTAAGTAGAACTAAAATGGGATAGGTACATTAAGGGTGGTTTTGGAAATCCAAGGAACTCCAGGTGGACTATTACTCAACAGAGGTGAAGAGTGGTCAGTGAATAATTTGGGGCAGAGGCATTAAGAGAAGTTTAAGGAGACTAGAGGAAGGATCTAGAAGGAATAGAAGGGTGAAGCGGCCTTGAAAAAATAAGCTTGTCTGGTTGCATCTGGTAAGTCTTATTGCCAATTCACAAAAATGACCAGTAGAAAAAAAAGTCACTGCTGGGCGGGCGATATAGCTCAGCAGCATAGCACCTGTCTGGCAAGCGCGAGGTTGTGAGCTCGATCCCTGGTACCAACAAAAAATAGTCACTGCTTACCCCTAAAGGCACGCTGTGGGCTGTACAAGAGTAAAGTGGAAAGACAGACATGGTTGCACATGTCTGTCATACCAGCTACTCAGGAGCTTAAATGTAGAGTATTGTAAGTTCAAGGCTAACCTGGACAGTTTAGCAAGACCTTGTCTCAAAAATAAAACAAAATAAAAGCGAAAGAGAAACAAAAATCAGACAGGATGCTGAATCCTTCCTGCTTGCTCCAGCTTTTAAATGCATAGCAAATAACTTGTGTCCGAAACTACTCAAAGTATGACTAATGTTTGCTAGATTATATGCAGCTGTGTGTTTCTTTATACACATCTGATCAATAAAAAGATCCCCTGATAAAAGGTAGAAATGATACTTTTAGTCATAAAGAGATTCATCACAAGGTATGCTTAAACAGCAATTTTCTGTCAGGAACTGAAAGCATGATTTGATGTTTTTAAAACAAAGCAATTTCCATGGACGGAAATATATCTGAAAGAGGAGTATTCTAATATTCATTTTTGAATTTAATTTTGAAAATAGTAAATTTTTTTTTTTTTTGTGGCACCAGGGATTGACCTCACGATCTTGTGCTTGCTAGGCAGGCACTTAGGCCACTGAGCTAAATCCTTGGCCCTTGTATTTTTGAGACAGGGTCTCACTGTGCTGTTCAGGCTGGCCTTGAGCTCACTTTGTAGCCCAGGCTGGTCTCGAACTCACAACAATCCTCCAGTCTCAGCCTCCCAAGTGCTGGGATTACAGGCATGAGCCAGCAAGCCCAGCAAAAATAGTAAATATTTTTAAAAGGATGTTTAGGTTTAAAAAAAAATTATAGTTTCCTGTACTTCATTTCTTCCTCTTAATCTGTTCTAGTTTCCCACTTACATTTGTATTGGTAGCATTTGTTACAACTGATGGACCA
Source organism: Cuniculus paca (assembly GCA_004365215.1). Taxonomy (NCBI): domain Eukaryota; kingdom Metazoa; phylum Chordata; class Mammalia; order Rodentia; family Cuniculidae; genus Cuniculus; species Cuniculus paca. The sequence continues at coordinate 45,450 of RJWT010001245.1, read as the reverse complement.
GGACTGAAACATATTTAACTCAAGTTCATAGTTTACATGCAGGTCCAATTTGTTAGTTGTGCATTCTATGGGTTTGAACTAATGTATGCAGATACAGAACAGTATCATGCAGAGTCATTTCACTCTCCCTTAAAATTCTTAGCACTGCCCCTATTCACCTCTTCCCCCAGACCTAACTCCTGGCAGCCACTTTAATTAATTAATTAATTAATTATGTATACTGTCTCTAGTTTTTCCTTTTCCAGAATATTATACAAATGTAATCATATAGTTTATAGCCTTTCCAAATTGGACTCTCTCCCTAAAAAGCATTTAAGGACCCTCCATGTCTTAGGTCTTGATAGCTAGCTCATTTCTTTTTATAGCTGAATTCCTTTTTATAACTGTTCCATTGTGTGGATGTGCCAGTCTGTTTATCTCTTTACTTACTGGAGGACATCTTGGTGTTGCTTCCAAGTTTTGCAACAATCAGGAAAGTGGCCATAAACTTTTGCTTGAGCCTACATTTTCAATTGTTTGGAAAAACACTAAGGGGCATCACTGCTGGATCATGTGAAGACTGAGTTCAGTTTTGTAAGAACTTGCCAACTGATTCTTTTTGTAAACCTTTCTTTGGACTTTCTCATGTAAGGAAAACTTAGGCAACTTTTTATTCTCATCTGTATATCAAAATGAACCAACAATAGAAAATAGAATCACATATGTGACCGTGAGATACCCATTGGAGGGTTTTAAAAAATACTAACTGTAATTTCTATTGTTTGTGAGCAAAGGTGATGGTGAAATAGTGATGATAACATCATTATGGTAGCTTTTCCCTCAAGATTGTCCCAGTGGCTCACCTCACTCCGAGTGACCCCTTCTATGTTGAATCTGGGTTAGCCTTATGATTCACTTTACTAAAATAATATGGCAGAAATGATACTCTCATGACTCTAGACTTAACCCTCAGAAAGGTTGGACCACTTGCTTGGTACCTTGGGGGGTCCTGAGCTGCCATGTAAGAAGTCTAGCTAGTGTGACAGAGATCACACGAATAGCAAGAGCTCTGAGATGAATCAGAGACAAGGAAAACTTTCAGTGCCCCAGGGTCCCTGCTGAGCCCAGGTGAGTCTATTTTCTAGCTAACCATCCCAAGACACAGTTATGTCACTGAATCTTGAACATTCCAGTCTATCACCTCCCAAGTGGTTACAGCCTTAGCTGACACCTCATGAAGCAGGAGAATCATTCCTGTGGACCTAGTAACCTTTAAACCACTTAGATAATGAGACAGATATTTTAAGTCACTGGATGTTGGGGGCGGTTTGCTACTCAGAAATGGATACCAGAAATAATCACCTGTATTACTTTTCCCTCATGTCTCTGTATTTGTTAAATTTTCAAATAGTTACAGAATCTTGTAGAAATAAATTTACTTTAGTTGAAGTGTTGTTTATTTTTAAATTTGTGGTGGCAGCTCTCTTTATTTAGTTCCAAATTGCTGCTGTTCCTATTACCATGTCATTTTTCAAATGAGTTATTGTCACTCCTTCTGCAGCATTTACAAGAACAACATGAATTTGAAGGTGGTCAATTTATGTTAACTCTCAGCTAAGAACTGAGAGTTATATTAATTAATTCCCTGAGAGTTATATAATATAATTATAATAATAATATATATAATTATATATATTATAATATATAATTAATATATATTAATTAACTGAGAGTTATATTAATTAATTCCCTTCAATGATCATACAGAAACATAAATAAGAATGTTTACTAAGCTCAGATTATGCAAAATTCAGCAAATGCTGCAATGAGGAATGTTATAATAAATAATAAACAAACTAAAGCTCCACAGTAGCATGAAATTGAAAAAATATTAACTATACCTTTGAGAAAATGTAGTCCTCAAAGAAAAAAGCCATATATCTAAACCTAATTTTTTCTAAGGACTTGCCTTATTATCACATTGATTTTATTCTATATATAATGCACATGCAACTTTTTCCAGTTATTAGCTTTCTATTTACTAATTTGTTCACCTAACACTTATTAGGTTCCTCATATGTGCCAAGACTATACTGTGTTGGGATCTACAAATAAAAATAAAAAATGATGGGGAAAAGTGGAGAGAAAGGGAAAATTTCTACCTCCATTGATTTATAGTTTTGTGAGGTAGACAGACAAGTGGATAAAAAGCCAGAATTTAGTTTAATTTTTGTACTAAGATAGAACAGAATGAAAAGGATACGGTACACTAAAGGCAATGTAAGAGGTTAAGTGAAATTTTCTAGAATGAAATGGTTTCAATTGTAACTTGAGCTGTGAAAGATTGGAGGCCTTGCCTATCACCTCATTCTAGGTCCAGTCTCTTTGCCAGGCTTTGTCATCTAGGGCAAATCTTTATTGAACAGTTTGGAAGTCTCTGGCCTGGATCCTTGTTGAGTCAATGTGCTTTTTACTCACTGAGGATGACTGCCTACACCACCACAAAATAAGAATCTCTCTCAGTCATACCTACTCAGCGCTTATATTATAAAGGTGAGTTTTCCTAATTTTAGTTTGCATTTTGATGTAGAAGAGACTCATTTAGTAAAATTTGTTTTGCATACATTTGCACTCTTTCTGACATCCCTTTTTGTTTAACAAATGAATAAACTTTTATTCTCTTTATTCTTGAAGGCAGCTGTTTACCCTTAGCCCTGCTGTGACTTTCCCTTTTACTTTTACTATTTCAGTCTTGAGATAAGACAGGAACACTGTCTCTGATTTTTTTTTTTCAAATGTTGCTGGAACAATATTTTCTTTTGTCTCCAGAGCAGGTTCCCATGCTATTTCATTCATCAGGTTCTGAAAATGCCAATGATACTGTACATCCCACACCACTACTTTCCAAGAAAAGTCAGCCACTGGAGGTCATTGATCATAAGACCACAAAAAGTGAAAGTGAAGGTCTGCATTTTTACCACAAAAGTATTAGGCAGCCTCTTTTTAAGTCCTACCTTGGCTACTTAGAATGGTGAAAGACTATTTTACAGACTAATCTCCTTGAATTATTTATTTTCAGCAAGATGAGACTCACGAACTTCGGACCCAGATGTCAAAAACTGGTGATCTGCAGAGCAAACTTGGTTTGCAGATAGATTTTGTTTGGCATTCGAAGTGTTTTTAAGGAAGTTACCGACATATAAGATATAAGAAATTTCACATAACAATCTAAATTTCCACCTTCTTTTTAGACGTCATTGGATCTGGTATAATATACCCTGCATTCCAGCTGGGAACCAGCTATTGTGGCGTAGTAGTTACACTCAAAATACAGGCATGTGTTCTCCATCTCACCTTAATATTTGGAAGATGCATCTTAATAGTTTGAGGTATTGATCTGTCCTCCCGGACCTAGTCTAGCTCCCAAGCCACAGAAAAAGAAACAGACCTACAGAGGCCTGCAGACTTTCCTGGCTTTAGCATTCATTGTAGATACACACAGAACTAGATCATGGCTATGGGTCTGTTTGCTTCACTTTCTACTTGCATGTGCTGTTGTCTTCTCTTCCATCCATGGCCAACTGCTCACCTTGACTGACCCTTCAGGCTTCCATTACCAGCATGGAGGATAAAATACTAAACAACATCAAACTACTTATAAAGAGTAATAATGACTTTAGGCCTAAGATTTTGATTTTGAAAAGGTTTAATTATTTTTGCTTGGTTCTTTTTTTCACCCAGTACTGCTCTTCTTGTAGATTCTTCCTTCTTAGTGAATTCTCTGCACATGTAGCCGGTGGATTTTAAAAAACAGGTTAGGAAAACCACAAGTATGTTTCTGGTCATTGTGTGTGTATGTCCCATGAGAAGGTGTGCACTGCATTCTCACAGTGACTTCCAAGTACCTGGCTGTAAAGAATCTGTTTGAAATGCTAAGCAGTGTCATAAATTGATTTTACAGCACAAATACAGCTGATTTGTACTTTACCTTTGGTTCTGATGATATGCAATTAATAAATATTACTGCATACTTGCAGTATGAACTTCCCTTCAGTAGAACGCCCTCTAAGCTCTTATGGAGTGGGCACTTCTAAGTGTAAGTACTGGTTGAATGAATTAGTAAATAGATGGAAAAATGGAGCTATAACTAGACCGTTAGTAACAAATTGGTAAATAGATAGGAGATGAAGCTGTAACTAGAACATTCCTTCCTACCTGGAGTAGTAGAATTCCAAAAGGCAAGCTTTCCCTCTTATCTCAATATATTGGTGGATCTTAACAGTCCTACTTGTTTCCCAGGAAGCTAATTAGCAGAAAATATTTCCTCTTCATTTTCACTGAATGAGGGGCACATTTCAACAAAAGCATGAAGACTCCAGATTGGCTCGAGTTTTTGTGACTTTTTTTTTCTCCAAGAGATGCCCAGAACCTCACAATGAAGTGCTTTGTGAGTCTCATGCCAAAGTTAATTTGGCACCTCCATCCCAGAGAGCATGTGCGGACCGTGACAGTCTTTCGGAGAAGCCACTGCCCACATGTGCTTTCTTGCTTCCTTATTGGTGGTGTTCAGGAGGAGGGGGCTGGTTCCTCTCTGGAAAGCTGGGTGCTATGACAGATGAGACATTTATGCAAGAAAATAAATCCTGCACCTTTGATGTACTGCTTGAAACTCTTTGGATGTGAAATTGTAAGGTAAGCAGTGCTCAGCCATAGCTCTTGAACTTTGAAACTGTGATTGGAATTTAAGGACATTCCTTGAAACCTTGTTGCTTAATGTGAAACTTTAACGTGCTGCCTAACCTCCTTTATTTAAGAATAACAACACACTCAAGAGTGTGGCACATAGTTCTCATTTAAAAGAAAAAAAATCACTGCTTAAATGGACATGTAAATTTGTACTTTAGACACAGGTGGAACTGTGAAAGCCAAGCACTGGGTTTTCTCTCTGCTCTGTGAAATCAGAATGCTTTCAGCTGGGATAAAACTATCTTTACTACTTGAAGATAGGTCTGGGTACAGTAGGAATCTCATAAAGCAAAACATCTGGGTAGAATTGTACCTAAATGTCATTCCAAATCTGTGGGTCTTTATCATAAATAAAAGATTAGTTAAACTCTGCTACTACAATTCTGCTGACATTGCTCTGCAAAATGTAGACAATCTGTTGGTATCGGGTTTTGGTGTCTGCAGGCTTGCTCCTTACGACTCACAAATTAAATTGGGAAGTTATAGCACAGACTAAGAGCCAGAGACTTGTCTGACAAAATGATTTAGAACGAGTTCAACAGTATATAAGGTAATTACTTTTCTAATGTTTTTACTGAAATCCAATCTTTCTGCAGAAATTTACATGACTTTTTAAGGTTTTTGTTCAGGTTTGACCTGACTCCAAAAGTGGAGTGTTCAATGCTTTTAGCTAACTGATCTATTTTTAAAAGGGCACCACTGTAAAACATTTATCTTTTGTAGGGGAAAATAACTCCCTTTTGTACTCTAGACACCTTTAAAGAGAAGTTATTGACTATACTCAACCTGCTTCTGTTTCCTAAATCTTTGCCTACATGTTTCGACTGTCTTGCTTTTTTTGTCAGATACATGGGGATTGAATGAATTGTGATTATCTCCAACTTCCACAGAGATCTCCAACCCTTTACAAAGAAAGTACCATTCTGCATCCATATCTCTATCTCCACACAAAGCAAACTGTATTCTTGCTGAATATTCTTTCTCACCTGAGCTGGTTGTTTATTATTTATATCTATGTATAATCCTCCCTGTGTATTTCTGCGACACAGGTCTCTTCTTATGTACTGAATAAGGAGGTGAGTGCCAGAGGATGTACTGCCTAAAATCTTAAGGCATAGCCATGGGGGGGATTTAGCCTGGACCCCAGTTACCCTCCCTTAGATTTTTTTCCTTCTAGGACTAAGCTGCCTCACCTGAACCCAGATATTCTCATAAAGTTTGTGTTTTGTACCACATTACTGATTAGCTGCACATAGTTTAGGTAAGGTATTCATTCACTGTATGGGTAAGAATGTGGATGCTACTTTTGACCTAGAGGGAAGAAAATTTTCCCCGTCAGGCATTAGAAAGGAATGCAGGGCTAGAACCCACAGGGGCCATCTGAGGATTTTTCTCTAGGCTGCTCCAATTCTTTCTAGACTTAGCACACATTTCTAAAATGGTTGGAGTAGGAAGAGGGAAGTTCCACAGGGAGCAAGCTGGGTTTGTGTTTTTGGCAAAGCCAGGACTCCCAGGATGTAGGTTCTGAAGGGCAGCAGTGACTTGGATTAGCATTCCACTGTGCCATTGCCTTGTGAAAGAGTTATTTTTAACTTGACAACATTTCCACACATCTGCAATCCCTGTACTTGGGAATAAATATTTTGAAAAACATGTTAGTTGCATTAACCAGATACTACATCAGAGCCATTCTCAGCAATTCCTTTTTTGTTCTAATAAAATAAAATGAAAGAGAGGAAACAAAGTGAAATATATTCTCTATGCCAATTCAGGAAAATTTTCCTAATCAGGAACCAGGAAAAAAAAAAAAACCTCAAGATTTCTCTATTTCTTTTATCAAAGATGACAGCTCTCCTATGGAAGGAATCACTCAGGTTCTTATGTTTTCATCTTTGACAGACTGGGGTCTTTTCCTCTTGACTGTTCTCAGATTCTGATTTCTCAGTATAGAAATGCTTGGAGGACAGTCCCCAAAGGTAGACAAAGGCACTAGAACTATAAATGCTAGGAATAAGATTTTCTGTCTTGGGTTAAAACCAAACCCTGATGAAATTGCTGCCATTTCAAAACTCCTATTTGAAGATTGTCATTTGTCTCTAAGCTAATGGCTTCCTTTATTTTTGTTACTTTCTTTTTTACTTTCTTTTTTTTAATAACTAACATGTTGAAGAAATAGTTGAAAGTAACTACTATAAAATAAGTCCTATTTGATGAATCCTTCAATCATTCTATCACTTTTCTCTGTGATTACATGACTGTATGTGAACAAACACTAAAAGATGCAATTATACCATTTTATGTTAAACACTGGGAAAGTGAAGACTGTGATATTAAAAGTGAATAATTCTCATGGATCCTTCTATAGAAAAGATGAAAACTAGGGTGGCCTTTCTGTCTTATCTAAAGTGCTATAAAAGGCAAAATCAAATAAAGTGTAACCTATCATCTATGTGCCTGGCAGCAACACTTAGAGGGCCCATGAAGAGTGCCTTGACAATTTATGGGGGATTTTCGTGACTCTTCTACACCACCCTTTTCTGATAGTCATAGGTACAAACTATAAGCAAAACTCAGCAGTACTCACAGGCCCTGAAATCACACTGATTTTTAAAATAATAGTAATAACAGCAAGCTGGGTCAAGGAGAAAATAATACTGGGAAATCTCTAGGGGGTGAAAATATTAAATGCATGCACTCTTTTTCTGTAGCAATGCCAGAGAATTGAGAAGTTGAGCAATTTCCTTGAGAAGCAGTCAGTGTGAAATACTTGGAATAAAGTGCTTGGACAGCATCCTAGCCTAGTTTGTCAGCATTTATTTTCAAGTAGGAGATTATTCTGCATTGATATCTTTAGACAGCTTCAAAAAGAATTTTTGCATGCTGTTAAGTGTTCTCAAATTGTCAAGATTCTAAATGGATTATTAAGGAATTGTTTTGTAGCATATCCAATAGAGATCCAGTGAGTCCCTAAAATCCAGCATAAATTCATTAAAAAGAAAGTTATCGGATTAGTCCTATTTTTTTCTCTAATGTGTCACTTACATGGTACATAGATAGCATGTTATTTAACCAAAAGTAATTTGGTCAAAGCCAGCTACTTAACACTGCACATTGACTGAAAATAAGTATCATCTGTCAGGAGTTCAGGAATGTGTGATAAAACACGAGCAAGATTTACAACACAATGAATACCTTTGAATGTTGTCTTATAATTTTAGAACTTTCATTTTTGTCACTATGCATAATGAATACATCTTCAAACAATTCTACCTGTACTATAAAAGCTTGAACAATTAAGGGATTGCTAAGGAGATAAGCTAAGAATCCAAAATTAAGGACTAATTATTTGAAATTAATACAGTGTTTGAACAATTGACTATAATTATGACTTATGTTTTATTTTAGGTGCTTTAAACAATACACACTCATTATGGGAGAGTACTAAATAAACCAGAAAAAATTTTAAATCGTAATCGCATTCAAGTAGTACAATGATTACACATGATTAAAAGATAGCTTTTCATATGCTTTCTTAATGACTAACTGTGATCTTTTACTTCCTATGTGATATTTGGAAGCTAGTATAATTTTAAAAACAATCCATCATTTATTAGACATTTGCATTCTTCTAAGTTAATTACTGAATATTTACAATGTTTCAATTATCCTATATTATAAGCAATCTTTGATAGAAGTGGTTAGATATGTATTGGAGTTTTTTTTAAAAATCAAACTATTCAGAAAAGGTAGAATACAGACAAAAAAAAATAAGATGCAACACTGGTGTCAATTCGATTCAGTAGTACATAAAAATGACCAAATTTGAAAACAGACTGATTGGCATTATTCCTTTTTAACTACATAATTATCTTCTAAATCTAGATCAAATTGCCTTTTCATGAAATTTCTTTCAGGCAAATTGGATGTGCTCAAATTACTGAAAAATAATAGTTTGAGGAAATGCAATAGACAAAATACGCTTGAATTTCAGTGAGGCAATTTATAAACTGTTCATGGTATCACTGGTGATAATATTAAGAAATATGCTGGGCCAGGGATCTAGCTCAATGGCCTAAGTGCCTGCCTGGCAAGTGCAAGGTTGTGAGTTTAATCCCCGGTGCTGCAAAAAAAAAAGAAAAGAAAAGAAATATGCTTATACTAATGCAGTTAAGCAGTTAATTGACTATTTGAATGAACATAGTTAAAAGGTGCATCTTAGAAACCCTAGGGGTGGGAAGGTCACTTACAACAAAACTCTATTCTTAGTCTGTTCAAATAAACATTTCCATCAGTGTCTTGGAGAAATGTATCAATGTATTTCTGAATAGAAAGTAAAAAAAAAATAATATGTGTATGTGACGGCAAGATCACAACTCAATATCTAAACAGACCTCAGATATTAAAATACCTGTAATGAGTTATATAACAGTGGTAAATATTAGATTATTTATCTAATCCATTTATCTAATCCTTGATCCATTTACCTTATCCTTGATCCATAAGCGTAAGTGCACAACATTTGATGGAAGCATTTGTACTTTGTAAGTAAAACTTTAGCATTTTAGTTGATAGTAAATTCCACGTGGTGTAGTCAGTGAAGGTAATATGATCTTTGATGATGGCCTCTACATATATGCTCATTCCACTAGTTACTAATCTGCCTAATTGCATTAGCATAACCCGTGTTCCTTAATCTTAAGAAACAATGCTATAAAGGATTTGCAAAATTCCCAACTGAAGTTCAGGGTGCTCTTTGGTGGTATGATCAGAAACATGGAGGGAAATAGGGTAGGATATGCCATATGCCAAATTTTGCAGCAGTTACAGCCTGGGTCATAGCCCCAGCCCTATATGACTTTTATTGCTTGTGAGTGTGCATTATCCTTGAGCTACCCCAAGAACCCTGCAACCCAAACACTAGCCAAACAAAATGCTAACTTCAAGACTTCCCACTCCCAAAGTCCTTCATACTTTAATGTTACTGAGACATTTGTGGCTAAATATGGAGAGGAGAGTAATAGTTGGTCAGCCAAGGGAGCAGCAGTCTTTAAATATGCACAAGTGGGAAGAATACTGATTAGATTTTATGACACAGTATGGTTAGGTTGTGAAGGCTTTTTAGGGGCAAAGCCATATGAAAAATACTGTTCACATTGTGGCAGTGAGTATGGACAAGACTCCAGATGGAGTGGAACAAGCTGTGGGTAGCTTGTCCAGAAAGCCCACTGGGGTAGCAGGAGATGATGTGCACCACAGCAGTGAAGCCCAGGCACTGTAGGCTTGAGAAAACACAAGCACACCCCGAAACAGTTTAAAGACTCAGAAGGGAAAGGAAACCATCTTTGTCTGCCTGTCCAGGATTCTAGAACCATTAATCTACTTAGTAGAGGCTTCTGCTTTCTTTTTGATTTGTTTGTGCAAAGGGTCATTCATTTCTTGTGTTTTCATTTTTTTTCCCACTCATCTGCATCTGCCAATAGTTGACCAGAGGTTCAGTCTTTAGTTTTATTTTAATAGTAATTTTCAACAGGGTATAATTTCCATTTTTCATCACCTGATTTACTAGAAAGAAGGCACTACATAGTTGTGGCTTAAAGTGCAGGCTCAAGCTAATACCCAGGCCTTACTATTTGCCAGTTTGGGGAAATACACTTAATTGTTGCCTTACGGGCAAGGATAAAGCTAATCACACTATTATCTGTCAGGGTTGTCATGAAAATTAAAAAATATATTATAAGCTTCTCAGCACAGTGACTGGACCATTCTATGAAAAGTGTGACTGCCATTGCTGCTGTTTTTAATTATTCTTTCAACCCTTTGTAACTCTTAGGCTGAGCAAACACTGTTGTAAAGTGATGCTTGACCTTCAGGAGTAGGTCTTATTACAAGAATTAGTCCACTATCACTGTGACAAAAGGTAAGACTCAGTCAACTTCAACAAAATAAGATATTCAGAAGAAAGATGCAGGGCTAGCAAAGACCATCATCTTTCACTCACATCCTCACTTGTAGTCCCAAGAATCACATTCTATAGTCTTTGAACCTACTACATTGGCCACAAAGATAACCTTCTAGACACATGGGGACCCAATCCTATTCCTATTCACTACTAAAAGAGCAAAAATTCAGTTTTTCCTATAATTTTAAGGAAATAGTACATTAAAGAATCTATATAATTGCTATCTAACTTGAACAATTTTAATCTCATACCATCCACACCCTCAAATATACTCTACCGAAATACCCATCAATTGATTTTTTTTTTATGAAGAGACTGCAAGACATCATCCTTTCTCCTTTCATGTGTAAATATCTCAGTTTGTACTTTGAATTTTAAACTCAAGACTTGATTTTAGTGCTTCACATTTCCCTCAGGCTCTATCTGTTAAAAGAGATAATGTTTTTAAAAAGGGGATAATTTTGTAGTGGACTACATGAAAAACATTTTTACCAATGAGGTTATGAGAGTTTTTGCACATTTTTACATATCCAAAATTGGGATGCATTTTACAAAGGAGAGAAAGTGATATTTAGCTGATAGTGTCATTTGTCCTTCTTAGTGACATGTAATCTATGTATCTCATGAGAATGGCGTCTTAGAAATGAAGGACAATAGTTGAGAGATAAGTGGACTCAGGAACACACACAAGCTGTATGCTTCAAGTTGTCTGCTTGCTGCCCATTGTGTATGTTCTTATACATACCAATTTGAATAATAAGATGAAAGCAGATTTAAAGTAAATTGAGTAATTCTTGGCAGTCCAAAATTAATATTTCTAAACACTCAGATAGTCTGGCAAGCAATAAAACCACATAGATATGTTATACCAACAAGTCCAGAGAATACCTGATGTGGAGTGTGACGTTTTAAATTCTCAAGATAAAGCTGTCTTTCCCCTAATAACATTGCCATAGTCAGAACCTTCTTTTCTTTATCATCACTATTGCCCCTACTTATCAGCAGAGCTTTCAGAAGCTTTTTAAATCCAAGTACCAGAAATCACATGGTGTAGTGGATGTGACTAGAGAGAGAAGTAGAGATGGGAAGTGACCCCGAGAGGGTGGGACATGTGCAATTCAGTCAGATGGAAACAGCTGGCATATTTACATCTCTGCTGTTTCTGTGATATCTCATTTTCCAGGCAAATGCATCTTTTGGACATTTTAAAACTGCAAGGCAAAGAAGATTGCTTAACGTCTCACGTGATACGGGACCTGAAACTGCCATGTGGCTGTGGGCAATCAGCAGGGGATTCCCCAAGCTTCATTTTCCTCCTATTAAAAGAGCAGCAGTTTTAAAAGCTTTCTGGAGATTTGAGAAAGAATAGGAACAAGAATTTTCAAGTCTTTTGTGCAGGGCTATATCTTCAGAACCCGGATTAGTGTCTGACCTATAGTACTGAACGGATAAATGAACAAATGGGTGAATTTTAACTCCCTAACATTGGGACAAATGCAGTGAAGGAGAGAACTTACTTCCAGTAAAAGTAGATGATCTAAGAATATTCACCAAGTACTGTGTGGACTGAACAGATGGCTCTATATAAATGATTCACCACAGTTCAAATATACAAAACTTCTATTGTGGTTAATAACACACTTTAAAACCATGCGATTAATATTATACTGCACTTTGTGCAATTCTTTGACAATAAGAACAAACATTACATGACACTTAATTTGTCAGATACTCTAAGCATTTCATGTACTAGCCAATTTCATCTTTATAACTCTCTACTATAAATACTTTAACTTTTACTTCTTTGCATATGAGGACACTGAGGTAAAACTAGGTGAAGAGATGAAAGTAATATTCAAACCCAAGCAAGCTGGCCACAATCTGCTCTTAACCTCAGTGGTATATGCATGTTACCAAGGGGTCGCCTTGCTAGCTCAGGGCAGTGACTCCTAGAATAAAGTGATGTTTAAGGATACCTCCAGCCTTAAATGCTGTGCCCATGTATAGCAAGTTCTAAGCAATGTAAAAACAACATAAAAAAAGCAAAAGTGAATTTAGAGAAACTTTGGCCATTTCTCCTGAGATCCATGGAAGTGATCTATAAATTTCCCTTCATTTAGAGATGAGAAAGGCATGTCATTGTTCCCTGGAAATTTAGTCTTAAGTCCCAGGGTCAAACGAAAATATCAGTCTTACAATGCAGCCTCATCTTACTTCAGCAGCAGCCTCTCCTCCTTTAGAGGTGCATCAGAGGTCATCTTCTGCTTTGGTTGACTGCAGGTCTCTGTGTTAAAATGCAAGGCCACTGACACATTCTCCCCAGCAGCTTGCACTGAACCACCTGAGTGACACTGATTTATGAGCTTTCCTTTTGGGGCTCTCATTAACCAAAATTATGACACCCACGAAACCCCTAGAAAGAGTCAGAACTTGGAATTTATTCTATTTTTCATTCAATGTTTCCCTTTCCTCTCATTTCAGATTGGTCCTTTGTCAGTGGCTTCCTCTGTAAGCCAGAAAGCTTTCAGTTGGTTAAATAACATTAGTTAGCCTCATTATGGGAAGAAAAATAGGAAGATCAAAATAAAGAAGTACTTTCTCCTGCAAAATTAAAAAGATAACCAAGGAAGTATTTATTCCATCATTGGGAATAATCCTATGAGACACTGCCTTTCCATCAAAATTAACCAGCATCAAGGAACTGGCAGAAGCGAACTGGTGGAATAAAACATTACTTTCATTTAGCTGCTGGTCAAAAGAGTTAATTTAAATGGTCTTATTTCTTACTAACAGATATGAAAGATGACCATTAATTCTTGACCATAGTGAGGTTGAGTAGCTATATGCTATTTTTGCTTATTTCATATACTCAACTTGATACCTCCTTCATATTTTGTAGCAGTGGATCAAGAATTTTATATATATTTTCATCATATATTGTATTCCTTAAGAATATAAAAAATGCCACAGAGCTGTCTATGTTTAAATTTTCATAAATTGCATACAGTGTTAAAGGGGTCATGTTGTCTAATTCCAGTTCCAACAAACAAGGGAGCATTAGGTGAAACATGAGCAAGAACTTCCCTTAAATAGCAAACAGGACTTCACCTTTGAGGAATCTGGGTTCTACCTGTGGTGCTTCCTCAATAGTTTCCTCCACTTGAAATACTGGCCACAATAACAAGGATTACACCTGCTCTCTCCCTCCTTTATTCTCAGCATTATGACTTTCATAATATAGTTTGTAAAAGGTATTTCGTACCTGTTCCACTATATCCTTTTGGTCAGGATGAGTATGGTGAGAGTCAATACTCTTTCAACAATAGTAACTGAAATTCAAAGCAGACAACTAACTTGTCCTAAATCAAGACAAGTGCAAAAGACAGCCCAGATTGAAACAGGTCAGATAGCTTTCTTCAAAGTTAAGAAAAAACATAATTTCTATCATGTGCAACCATCTCTGATTGCTTGAAAGAAAATTCTCAGTAAATCCAAACACAATGCAGTTCCATCTTTTCTCAGAGAAAAAGAGATGTTTTAGGGATTGGAACCCCTGCTGTTGGTTTGTTCATTCTCATTGTGACACCAAAATATCAACACTTATAAAAACACATTGACTATGACTGCTACTAACTCCTTAAATACTACAGTATTGCATGTGATAACAGAACACAAAAAGGAAACGAGAGAAAAATGTCTCCCAGGGCAGTTTCACTTGGAGGAAAAGTCAGTGCAATGGAAAGGTGGAGTTGTGAATTTACTACCAGTTCAGCCAGCAGTTTCTCCACTCAGGCCCTGTGTGGCAACTGGAAAAGAGCTGGGATTGAACCCAGGGCCTTCACGCTGAGCTGTATCTCCAGCCCTTTTCTTCTTATTTTTTTCAAATTTTAAGACAGGGTCTCATTAATTTGCTAACTTGCAATCTTCCTGCGTCAGCCTCCTAGAGCGCTAGGATTTCAGTGGCTCAAAACACTGTTGTTTGTACTACCCAAATCCCATGCCATTTTCTTATAGACTAAACATTTAGATTCCTCCTTTCCTGTTATAGGTTGTTCTTTTCAGAGTGTTGAGGTCAGTCTTTGTCATTGCTCACATTGGAGGTGGTGTAGGTGCTGCAGTATTAGGTTTAAGCAAATAAAACAGAAGCTGAACTTTTCATTCAAGGGAGTTTGGAATCTGATTTCCCAACTGGAAAAGGCTTTAAAATCTGTGAAGTCCAGATCAGATACAAAAGCCTGCCTGCCTGACTTCCTTCTTCACACTCACCTGACTACTTACCGAATTAAAAAAAATGAGAGAAACACAGAGAAACAGAGACAGAGATAGAAAGACAGAGACAGAGATAGGGAGAAAGAGATAGAGAGAGATAGATAGAGAACAGAGGGGACTGCTATAGAACTTGGGTACTACAGAAAAGTATAAAACAAAAGTAAAAATTATTTATAATCACACTCCTCTTTAGATAACCTCTGTGAATGACCTGCATATTCCTTGGCAGTTCTTTTTCTAATATTTGACATAATTGATCCCAAACTAAATATGATTTGTGTTACTCTTTAGTAGCTACATGTATGACAAGGGTGTTTCCTCATATTTTAAAAACACATTATAAAAATTGTATTATTGATTGAACACTCTAATTTTGTGCATGTGAAGAATATAATAACTATACACTAGCAGGTAAACATTTAGATGTCTTACAGCATTTCTATTTTTAAAGTGCTACTATCAATGTTTTTGCCCATGAAGTACCTCGGATCATTTACCTAAAATAGTTCTAAGGTTTCTATCGTAGAAAGCAATATTGTCTGACATTCAAACATTAGTTTCTAGAAAGATTGCATCCACAGTGAATGGCAATAAGCATCTCATTTCATTCTTACCAATACTGATTTGATATATTTTCAAAACATTTCTGAGTTTATGAAGTATCTGGTTTTAACTTGTGTGATTAATTACTGATGTTAAGACCAGACATTTTTGGGCTATCCAATTAGCATTTTATATTTCCTTTTTGGGAAAATTTTATGTCCCCAACTTAGTAACAGGGTGTGATAATTTTTGAATTAGATGGTGTGAACTTCAAAATTTCTTTTGTCTTTATAATCTTTTCTTTTGAGGCAACTAAAGGGGGGTGTAAACTATGGTATACTCCCTACTGTCATAGATTTTTACTTTGTTTTTTTTTGCTCAGAAGGTAACTAAAAGTCTAGGGACAAAGTCTAATAGAAGGAGAGGTTTTTCTCACTAGAAATAGACTGCCAAGTATTTAAGAATGGGCAGTCCATCCTCTTTTCTTATATTTTCAATAAACCCAATTCTGGACTGAATTGAAGTATACAATACACACTTGATTTATATGCTTGTGAAAAGGAGGTGTATGAAGCTAGAACAAAGATCCTTGATTCGTCAAGTCACAGAGCAAATCAGGGGAATCCTGTGCCCTTGGCCATCTGCACACTTTACTAGGTCTTCCAAACACCTCTGGCAAAGGCTGTTTAGGGAAAGAATATTAATACCTTCAAACAGTATTTGCCAACCTTTCTGGTGATCTTTCTATTATAAACTTTTAAAAATGAAGAAAATTGTTACTTCATTACTGGACACAACGAGGAGTATTTATGTATCATCAAATTCATAAAAATGTAATAGTTTTGGGTTAAAAATAATACTTTAGTTTAGATATTTGTGTGCCTATTAAAATATAATCAAAACTTATTTTCTTATTGGAAGTCATATCTGCCTTATCCTCACTCAGTTTCCTTTGCCTTTCTTTTCATACATACACTGCAGAGTAGCATCCCTACCAACCCCACAGTTTTTAGGTCTGACCAATATTTAATATGTGTCAGAATCTGCCTTACCATCTTTCTTCCTTTTCCTTTGACTAGTTCAGAAACCTTGATTTTTACATTGGTCCCTGGGAAAGTAATTTTTTACCAATACATCCAAAAGCCAACCACATGTTGAATGGAAAGTCGTCATTATCTCTTGTTGGTGGCCTCAACACAAAAGTCTGGTCTCCAGTTTGGGTCACTGTATTTCAACAGATTCAAACTCTATCACACTGACTAGCATTTGAGATATGCTGTCTGCATTCAAGAGTAGTCAATGCTCATTATTATTTAGTGCCACTAACTATAAGATCCTACTCTTTAAGTAGCCTTTCTGACAGAAATCCAAGGAACAAGATTGCCAGGTTAAATGTAAGATACTTAGATATTTTTATAAGTTATTTACTGTTTATCTGAAATTCAATTTTCAATGGATGTCCTGCATTTTTGTTTGCTATATTTTTGCAACCTTATCAAGGAGACAATCTCAACAAGAATTTAAAGCACAAATCAAGAAGTTATTTAGTGTTTTACCTCCATGATAGGGCAATGAAAAGCACAATCCAATGTTAAACTACCAAACAAAATAATTGGTCAGCAGTCAAGACCAGCAAGTGATAGCAGAAGGCAAACAGATCAGGCTAATCATAATATTTAGGATCTTTCTCACTGAGTTGGAATCAGAGTGATTTTAATAAGCGGAGAACTCTTAACAGTTAGAGAAGTTTTAACTGTTAGAAATTTCTTTCCAACAGTGAGAAACTGTAAGAACTCCACACAGATGATCGCTCTTTTTAAAAAATCATGCTTAATGAAAGTGACATAAAGAAATACAAATTTGGCTAAGATAAATTTCACAAGCACACATCAGCTAGAATAAAAAAAACCATTAATCTATTGGGGTTGGAGCCTCCTTGGGAAGCGATTCGTAGAGTCACAGCTTAGCTGACTTGGCCACACACCCAGATGGCCTCCCCTCTCCTCCTTCAAAGTTCACCTGAAGACCTTTCAACTTTTCAAACTCTCTGTTCAACAAACACAGCATTGACATCTCTGGAATTTACTAAAGATTGTCATCAAAAAACAGTATGTCAAACCTTATCAGATATGACTTAAGCTGTTGAGTAGTCACAATTTGAATATTTTACTTTGGTTATAGATGTGGTTTCCCAGCTTACAAGATACTCAAAGTTTGAACTTTATCATAAATGCTATAGTTGGGGGTAGTGGATAAAAGAGAGACCAAATTGTTTTAGTTAGCCCAAAATATTATTTTCTTAAAGGAAAAATACTGCAACTAATGCCTGAAAGGTATCATTTAAAAATTTTTTTCTCCAAAATTATAGACCTAATGGTTTTAGTTAGCAGGCCCTAGTATCTGGCTTCCAACTGCATCCAGTGGAGATATTTGTGCTTTTGTATCACTAGTAGCTGGTGAAGAATCATTTGGATAAAAAGTAAATGTTAAGAAAGAAGTACTCCAAGCTAAGAGGAAGAAATTGCATCTGAATTAATGATTTAACTGTATAATTTGGATTGTTTTACTTAAGAGAGGAAAATACTCTGTCTCAGAAGATTTACAGTATTATGAATACAAAACACTATCAAATTAAAAATACTACATAAACATAATAATCACACTTGTACACTCATGTTTATGACAACACTACTCACAATAGCCAAAGGGTAAAAGCAGCCCAAATGTCCATTGGTGGATGAATGGACAAAACAAAATGTGGTATGCACATAAAGTAGAATATTACTCAACCTTATGGAAGAAAAAATTTGACACATGCTGCAACATGGATGAAACTTGAGGAGATTGTGGTAAGTGAAATAAGCCAGACATAAAAGAAAAATTTTGTGTATTTACACTTCAAAGAGATAGCTATAGTAGTATCAAAGCCTGGAAACAGAAGGTAGAGTAGTGGTTTGCAGGGGCTGAATGAGGGTGAAATGGAGAGTTCATATTTAATGGATATAAAGTCTCAGTTTGAGGTGATAAAAAAGTTCTGGAGATGGATGATGGTGATGGTTACACAACAGTGTGAATGTACTTAATACCACTGAGCTTACACTGAAATGGTTGAAATAATACACTGTATGAGTGCATATTTCACCCCATAGAAGGCTGGCAATGTAGTTCAGTGGAGGTTCTGAGTTCAATCCCTAACATCCCTCATATATATTCTCTGTCTCTACCTCTGTCTCTGTCTCAGTCTCTCTCTCTCATCTCTCTCCCTCTCATAACTTTTTTACTCTCAAGGCATCACAAAATTGAACTATACTTTATAGGAAAAAATTATAGTAATTAGAATTAATACATTTACTAAATTAAGTAATATTTTTAAAAATTATAATTTATATAGATTCAACAAAGCTTTTATATTGATGAGTTTATGTAAGAGTAGATTTAGATACTTAACATATTCTGGTATGTTTGTGTATATAATGTGAGGACAGAAGGCTTTTAGAAAAATGGATCTAAAAATTTCCAAAGATTTTACTGATTCTAGAGGAATGTTGTAAGAAGAAGTTAAAGAACTACTTATTTTTTCCCAGAATTGATCCCAACCAGTTCAGGACAAAAGCTTTGTATAGTCGTATATTATAATTAATACATGGAAGTTCATATGTTGAAGTAAATCTGCAGATTTAGAAACCAAACTAAGTTCTCTGTTGCACAGTTTTGAGGCTTTCTTGTGCTTCTCGTATTCCCTGATGATACTGTAAGGCCTGTGAAGACACAGATCATACAGAGTTCATCTCCATTGAACACATAGTACCTAACACAGAGCCTGGCACTTAGGAGATATTCAGTAAGTATTTACTGGGTGAGTGAGCAAGTGTATATATGTTGGGAGGGAATGGACTCATATTTTAAGAACATTTTAGAGCTCAACTGGCTCCATGATTTTAATACTCAGAGGGTGAGAATGTTCTGACACATGTGCACCCAAGTCCCTTGCTAGGAGCTGCAGGGTTTAGGGGATTCTATGGATAGTACCTGGGGCAGTGGGGTCAGTAGAGGGTCATATCTAGCCATGCCTGCCCCTTTCAGGTAAGTGCCAGGAATCTCTGGTTTGTATGAAGCAGAATTTAAAAACCTGAGCATTCTCTTGTATGAAACGTGTTTGGGAATATGAGTTTTGATTGGAATCTAAATTATTTAGATAATTCCTATATTACACATGCACAGTGAGGTTCTCTAAACAATTCAGAAAATCCAGGAAAGATCCCAGCTTCCAGATACCTACTTTAAGAGCCTCATTCACATTCCTGTTCTGTTGCCCAGTCAGGCCTACCTCACTGACACAGAATGGGAGACTAGAACTAGTTTAACTATAACTGGTTGATTGGCAGAAGATCATAAACAAATTTTTCACAGGAGATTTCCAGATTTTTAAGTATTTGAAAGCCAAACAAAACAAATCTGTGAGCCAGAAGTTTGTTTGAATATATTAAAAGTTGTTAAAAAAATTGCTAAACCTCTAGTTATGTGTAGTTATTTTAGTTTTTCAGTTATTTTTCTTCCTTCCAGTCTTCCATTCCTTCCTTCCTTCCATAAATATATTTCCAGGGTCAGTTTCTAGCACTGGGTATAAATCAGGGAAAGAGACTATATCGAGACAGAGTTTAGATTCTGTTAGAGTAGAGAGGAGTCAAGCCCTGGCAACTGGTAATCTACGTTGAGTCTCTATGGATCTGCCTATTTCATGTTTCATATACTATAAATGGAATCATACAATATGTAGCCTTTTATTCTTTCACACTGCATAGTGTTTTCAAGTTCCAGCCATGTTGTAGCATGTAATCAGTATTTCATTTCTTCTTATGATTAAAAAATAATTTCCTTCTGTATATACATATATATTCTTTTTTCCTTTATCAGTTCATCAACTGACGGACATTCAGAATGTTTTCATGTATTGAGCCTTATGAACATTCATGTACATGTTTTCCACATGTATAAACAACTTTTCTTCTTCTGCATATATTTATAGAAATAGATTTAATGGGTCATATGATAACTATGTGTTTAACTTTTTGATACAGCCAAATTGATTTTTCAAAGTGGTTGTAGCATTGTACATTCTCACCAGTAAGTTAGATTACAGTTTTTTATATGTTTATTATTATTATTACCGTTCTAATGACTATAACATGGTGTGTCCTATGGTTTTGATTTGCATTTCCTAATAACTAATGCTGTTGTACATCTTTTTGTGTGCATGGTGGCCATTTATATATCTTTAGAGAAATGTATATTCAAATCCTTCACTTATTTTTAAGTTGGGATATTTCTCCTTTTGTTGAGTCCTCAGAGTTTTTGTAAATTTTGGATGCTAGTCACTTATCAGATGTGTGATTTGCAATTGTTTTCCCAGTGTTATGATTTATCTTTTCACTTTCTTAATAGTATCCTCTGCACCATGTAAGTTCTAATTTTGATGAAGTCCAGATTGTCTGGCTGATGTGTTTTTGGGCTCATACCTAAGAAACTATAGCCTAAGATAAAGCTACAAGATTTACTTCTCTTTTAGCTAAGGCTTATATTATATATTTTTACCTTCTAAATTTAGATATTTAACACATTTTGAGTGAATTCCTATGTATGGCAAAAAAGTGGTTTTGTAACTTCATTCTTTTGCACGTAAACATCCCCCTGCTCTATCCCCATGTGTTAAAGATAGTGATTCTCTTTCAAATGGTTTTGGCACCATCACAACAAAATCATTTAACCATAGATACAGGGCTTATTTTTAGATCCTCAGTTGTATTTGACTAGTTTGTATGTTTAGCTTTATACCAGTACCACATTGTTTTGAAATCAAGAAGTTTAACTGCTATAACTTTGTTCTTCCTCAAGATTAGCTTCAATATTTCCCAAGTCATTAAGTATTTTTTTTGCAGATTTTAGAGTATGCCTCTGAATTTCTGCAAAATTAGAAGCTCAAATTTTGATACAAATTACACTGAATCTGCATATGAACTTGATTCACATTGTCCTCAACAATATTAAGCATCCTAATCTATGAACATGGATGGATGGATGGATACATGGAACAAGATATTCATTAAACCATTGTCTATTTGAGTTATTATGTGTCAGCCTTTAGCTTAGGACTATGTATAATGCAATGAACAAATGCAAGATATCTTCATGATATTTATATTCTGATATAACCAGAGAAACAATAAACAAGTAAATTATAAACATGATAATTAAAATTATGTTAAGTGCCTTTAATGAAATGCAGATGACATGATGGAAAGTAACTGGGGTATATGCAAAGTAGAAGACTATCAGCCAAAGCCTCTCAAAGAGATTGTATTTGAATTTAGCCTAAATGTGAAACAGAGGTTACAGGAAGTCAAGAGAAGTACATTTCAGGCCAACAATTATAATTTTCAGGCAACAACTATAAAGGAACTTTCACACAGTGGTGAATATGCAATAAAAATATGTGTTAGGCAATCCAGGTTAAAATCTAAACTCAAATAAAATACAATCACTACAGTTTTGCTAATTATCTAGAATTTAGATTGTCTGGATTATCTAGATTCTAGATAATTTGAACAAACTAGATCCAAGTTTCGTTCCAGTAATAAAACACAAACTAGTGCTATGGACAACCCACTAACTAGGTGGGATTTAGGATGAGTTCCTTCTCTAGATCTTAGTTTCCTTACTTACAAATTGAAGAAACTAAACCAGCTGCTCTTTAATGTTTTTGCAGCCTCCTTCTTATGGTTAAGAAGTGATAAGTCCCTCAAAATGCTCATGGTATGGAAGGTTTGGATGTAGAAGGGCTTTGGGGAAGTGATTTTATCATGAGATTCTAACTTCTCCAGCAGATTGGTGAGATCATAACTTAATGGTATTCTTGGGAACCGATGGAAACAGAAGAAAGGATCTATTTGAAGAGAGTGAATCATGGGATCATGGCCTTTTGGACTGTATCTGCTTCCTGAGCCCTTCCTCTCAAGCTTTCTTGCTCTGTTTGCTTCTTTGCTGCCAGGAGAGGAGCTGCTTTCCCCTGCCATGCCCTTCCACCCTGAAGTCCCTGCTCACCACAGACCTAAAAGCAATGAAGCCAAATGACCATGGATTGAAACCTCTGAAACCATGAGCCAAAAAAAAACTTTCCTCCTCTAAATTGTTTGTGTAAGGTATTTTGTCAGTGACAGAAAACTGACTAACACATTCTTAGCTAACACACACACACACACACACACACACACCTTTGATACACAAACAGGTACAGGTGAACAGTGAAGTGAAGGAATTAATTTAACTGGTTAATGGGAAACATTTTCTATGTTGTCCTATCATATAATCCCTTCAATATTCTGAACTAGGTAGTATTCTTCTTGCATTCAAACTGGAAACAATGTTAAGTAACTTTCCAAGTCTTCACAGCTGAGATATGACCCCAGATTTGCTGACTCTAGAATCCACTGTAGCATGTGAGAAAATAGGCTCTGAGTTTTAGAAGACAACTTCAAAGCTTGTCTTCCCTCTTCCTAATAATGAGTCTTGAAAAATTAGTTTCTCCAAGATTGTTTTCACATTTGAAAATACAGTGAAGATTATCTACCTAATGGAGTTCTTGAACAAATTAAACCAAACTCAGCTTATGAAGTACTCTGCAGGCTCCTAGCACAGAGTAAGTCTTTAATAAATGGTAACTGCTTCCTATTTTATTTCTACACAGCAGATGGAGCTATATTTAAGTCTTCAGTATCACATAATGGTGCTATTGTCATTGTTCTATGTGATATGAGACTTTAGAAAAGAATATATCACTGAGTACCTGATTAAATAAGTAATAAAATATAAACAAGAATGGAAATAATGCAGGGAAACTTTAGTTTATTTGCTATATACATCAGAAGAAAAATGTTTGAATTCTTCTGTCAAATGCTAAAGCTGAATTCTATGAAAAATGTTTGAATTCTTCTGTCAAATGCTAAAGCTGAATTCTATGGAACACAAACTTTTGATGGTCTTTCCCATTCGTATCACCTTGAGTGTGTAATTTCATTGTGGCACAGGTATTCAGTAACCTAAATATTTCAGACTTGTTAATCAAGGGCCTTCAAGATAGATTCCAATTAGTGCAACTGTCATTACTGGTATAAAAAACATAGTTTGGGAAGGATAAGGCAAGGGTTACAAGAGAGGATAGGTAACAGTACCAAAATGTGGTTATATAGCAAGGATTAGTTCTAGAACACATTAGAATGACTGTAGGCTACAACAATTTATAATATATTTCTAAATAAATAGAAAATGAGTTCATAAAACTATAAATATTTGAGGAGGTGGTAAAGTTAATTATTCTGATTCAATTATTGCATATTGTATACATGTGTCAAATTATGATATTGTACCCCATATGCACCTGAGATAAATATTTTTGAGGTAATTTTTTTAGTTCCATGTGATGTAGATAAAAATATTTTGAATTTCTGTGTGATTCTATCTTTCTTCCAAGAAAACCAAATACGTTTTCATGAATCTTTCTAAAGAGGTATAAGCAAGTTTCCTCTTATAACTACAGACATCAAAGTCAAGAAGGACTTGGTCCAACTTATGCAAAATGCAAATATATTTTAAGTCAAATTTTTGTAAGAGGTGAAAAACATTCTTAAAGCTAAATTTTGCTCTAAATTTTTAATTTTCTGTCATAGGTGGGCCATAGACTTTCCATATGATTATTAAATGCTAAATGAAAACCTACTATGTATGAAGTTCTTTCTTTGATATTATTAATTTTCTTACCATTCAATTTTTCATTTGCTTATGAAATATTACTCTTTTGAAGCCTTTTTAAATAAAAAATAAAACATTGTATTATACAATGCTCTTTAGTTTTTAAAAGTACTTGAGCTTAATATTTCATTGAATTCTGTGAAAACTTAACACCTCCTGTCACCCTTTGACCAGAGTGATGGAATAATTACAGTTGCTTAAAATAAAATGTTTTTTAAAATTAGACTTTTTGTCATTTTGAAAATCACAAATTGCAAAATGATGGCCTTGATGTCAGTGTCTTACCTCTATTGCAATAGCAAAATCCTTTGTGTGACAACATAAACTAACCAATAAACAGTTTTATCTCCAGAGAAAACAGTGTCTGACCTTTCCTATTGCTGAGGTCTTCTGGAGCCAAGGCAGGTGCTGAGCAGACCATTGCCAAGATATGTGGGAGGTTGCAGAATTTCCTGGAATCCTTTGACTCCTTTCTACTAAATCCATGGGTGCTTAGTGTACTCTTCTCCATCGAGCTGCTATACCCTGGGGCAGAATATTTTTCCATATAGGGAGACTGCTGATAGATACCAAAAACAAAGAGCAACAGAATATTTATTTCACCATTTTGCATTTTAAGTTTGTATGTGAATAGCATGGAGATGATTTTTCTCGGGCAAAGAAGAAAATGAGTTGGATATGGACTAGATGTATTCTGTTGTACTTACTCAATGACAAAGAACAGGACCCAGCTGGCAGTCCAGAATGTGCAGTTGGGACATGCTCTGTTTGAGTGTACAGAGTCATCACATGAGGTTTTATTCTTGCAGTTGGACTTTACTGGATTATCCAATTATACATTTGCTTTGATAGCTTTTTGTCTATTTAAAAAATCATTACCATCTCTCTGACAACAGCTGGTGTCCTTTATTACTCAGATGTTTGTTCTGTGTAATTTCCTCCAGTTGGAAAAGTCACAGAATTCTCAATTAGCTGCAATAGTTGGCAGAAGAGAAACAAAAGGGAAAACCCCTCTGTGGTGCTGCTGAATGCAAATAAGACCCATTTTATGTGATATTGGGCTTAAGAAGGAACTAACCCCCACAAGCATTTTTGTGAGCAGGGTTTTACACACATCAAACACAGCCCCAAGAGCAAGGACTGCCACCCACTAAAATACCTTTTGCTTTCAGTTGTGGGAAACAGAACTGAAGGCCAACCTCTGCTCCTCCTGTTGCTAAACAATAAAATATTTTTCCATGATAACAAGATAACTCCCTGACATTGAAACTTCTCCAGTTCTATTATTGGAGTAGTTATGCAAGTAGGTTCTGTCTCCATCTCACTACATAAAGAATACTTGCTTACTATGAGAAAAGTGGTATATCCTTAGGTCCATTATCCATTTCTATGTTACAAAATGTTCTATGATTTTGTGATTTAAAGATACTATTTATTTGCTCACAATTCTGTGGGCTAATCATTTTGACTGAGCTCAGCTAGGTGATTCTTCTGCTTCAGGTCTTACCTGAAGTCATCTGCATAATCAGTCCATAAATGATACAGCTGCATGTGGATGTCCAAGATTAATTTAATCACTGGCAACTGCTGCTAACTCTCAGTAGGCCTTTTCCTTCCAGTAGTTTTAAGCCCTGTTGGAGGTTATATAGGTCTTCTGAACACAGCAGAGTCAGGGTTGCAAAAATCATAACTGACAGATGCTCACAAATCTCCCATGTTCATGCCTGCCACATTATTGTCCAGTATACTCAAAAGTCATGATGTCAGCCAAGAGTCAAGAGGAAGGGAAGTAGACTTCACCTTTTAGTGAGGAAATGACACAATTGAAAGGTTTTTGTGTCCAATTTTGTAAGTATTCTACCACAAATAATTAACTAGGAAGGTGTTTGTAATAAAGCCATGGCAAAAATTTGGAAAGAAAATTTCCAAGTATTTCAACATTATTTCTTCCTTAAAAGTGTCATTCTCTTAATGATCTAAATACAAGTCTCTTATACATATGTTACTCTTGTGGAGCAATCTGAACAGTTGAGCCAAGGTATGACTGAAAAATAAGATGAATGATTAAATTTTTTAAAATTACAGTAACAGACATATTGTCATTAATCCACTTCAAAAAAATCTCCCTCGCTTCAAACGTGCTTATGCTATTGTTCTTGACATTGTCTGAACCAGTTCTGAAAGTTGTCTCTTTTGTGAGTATCTTTAGTTGCCCTATCCTAGCAGCTTCAATGTCCTGAACCGATTCAAAATGTTTACCTTTCATGGTGATTTTTACTTGAGGGAAAAGCCAGAAGTCACATACTGCCCGATCCAGTGACTAAGGTAGATGAGGACATCCTTTAATGTTTTTATTAGTCGGCCTTTGTGTTGGATGGTACTTGGAAGCAGCATTCATCATTTTTTACATCACACCTCATAAAAACATTCACAAGAGAGGACTTGTAGAACTGCTTCAGAAAGAGCAAGAAAAATGGGGTAAGTGTGTTTGAAGGGAGGGGGAGTATTTTAAGGGGTGTTAATAGCAATGTGTTTTTTAACATAACAAAGTTTTTTTAAACATTCACTGTGTATTTAGATCAGGCTTTATATCATTATTTCTAGAAAAGTCTATTTGAGCTGCTGTAAAAAGGATAGACAATAGTGAACAATGTACGTTCTCTGAAATAATGTGATGGTCAATTACTCAGGCAGCATTACAGGTACCTTTAGTTCAGGAAGTAATGGTTCCTTCCTATTCTGATTTTCTTGGAAGACTTGTTTTCAATTTGATCTCAAGAACACCTCAGGCATCTGAATAAGAAGGTCTCCAGAGTTCTGGTTGCTTCTAACAGATATATAAGGCAGAGAATGATTGTCCACTTCCTGGAAGAGGATGGAGCACTCCAGGAAGCACATTTATTTAGTTACACTTTTCTTTTTTAAAGAATACAGACTCACTCAAGTTGCTGCAAGTAGTTGTTAGTACATTTTTGTTTTGTTTTGTATAGTCATTTAAGAGGTTGAAATGAAAAAACAGCTGAAACTAGAAAGCTGTCCGCTGTGAACTCTTAAGAAATGACATTTCTTACAATATGCAATGTATCATCTATGGGTGATCTCCTTCTGAAGGTGGTAGCTGTTGCTAATTCCCTATCATCTTGTTTTGAAATCCTGTATCATTTTCATTGTTTTGTCTGGTTGACTATTATTATGTTTTGTTTTGTTTGGTTTGGTTTTATTATATCCAATGACATGGGCAGCTATTTCAAAGATAACAAGATACATTATGGTAACCATTTTGGATTTACTTGTTTTAAAGTTCTTTATTGCCTTCCTTATTGTTTCCATTCTGTTCTGTTCTGTTTGGTTTTTACTATGTCTGAAGGTATCTGCATCTATTTTGAAGACAACAAGAGGCATTATGGTAACCATTGTTGATTTCGTATTGTTTTGAAGTCCTGTGTCACTTACACTGGTTTGTTTTGATTGGCTTTATTCTGTTTTATTTTGCTTTGTTTTATTCTCTTTAATATAAAAAAAAGAAATGACTTTTTGTTTTATAGTCCAATGATATGTAGCTCTCTCCTCTCTCCCTTCTCCCCTCCTCACCTTCTCTCTCTTCTTCCTCCTTCTCCTATGGTATTTTGATTTTTCTTTGTGTCTTCTTTACTAACAACTAATATTTCTCTGCCTATCTGTGCCTGGAGCACTACTCATATCCCTGTCAGTGTTCCTGCCTCAAGTACGTAGCTTTTGCTCACTTGCACTACTTGACATGTATTGAACATTTACTATGCACCAGGCATGGTACTAAATGCTTTGTGATAATTATCTTATCTAATTCCAACAACAACCCAGTGATGATATATGTGCAATTGTCTTCCCCATTTGAGAGATGAAGAAATTGAAGACAGAAAGGTGTTAATCTTTTCCCAATTCATACGCTTAGAAAATATCTAGACCAGAACCAAGTCCTCTACTATGTGCATATAAAGTTCAGTTTTTAACACTTAATCTGTCTTCAAATCCTCATTTTGCATGATGTTCTATCATAGTTCCACCTTCTAAACCTACAGGTTCAGTTCCCACAGTTATGTCAAAGGTTTCTGAGAATTTCCTTATAGTTTCATAATATCAGCTAAAGCCTCAGGACCAAAGCTGAGGTATTACAAATCCCTAATGTTTGAGGAGAACATAAAGGAATGGCCAGATGCCTCCTTTCTGCAGCCCTAGGAGGTGGCCAAACTGGTCATCGAACCTTTTCTCCATCTCACCATCCACTTACTCTAAATGGAAAACTAGAATGTATTGGGAGGCAGTAAGAGGGTACAAACAGAAGGATGGTTTGTATTAGGAAAGTTGGGTAAGTGGAGTCACTGTTGTAGGGTAAGCTATTTATTCACTGACACTTTAAACCAAGCAAAAGGCAGATTGGTAGCCTCTGCCTCAGTTACAAGTAATGAACTATGCACTCAAAGGCCATGCTGGGGTAGCTGCTAGATGTGTGACAGTTCTTTCTTGAGAAAGAACTTCTTTGAGAAAATGATTTTTTTTCTTGCACTTCACAAATAAATTACTTTCAAGTGTGTATTTCTTGATTCATATTCCCAGAAGATAAGGTCTGATTCATTCAACTGTCTTAATTTTCAGCCACATTGTAAGTAGCCTCTGGCTGTCAGCACCAGGTGCCCATCCCTGTCCACTTATCCAGGCATCCTTGGCCAGGACATGGTCAAGTGAAACCAAGGACAAGGTTTGAAGGTCGTTCTTACTTGGAAAACATCTCTTGTGGAGGTTTGTAGATAAAATTGGCAAATCTCAGTATTCTCTTTGGCTCTCACAACTGCCCTCAGTGTGCATGTATGTTGTGTGTATGCTGCATGTGCATAGAATTATGACTCTCATGTGTGCATTCTTGTGTGCACAATTTAAAGTGCCCAACTCATTTTATGGGTACTCAAGAGACTATCAAGCAATACGCATTATGTGCATATATGCATACATACACAGCAAGTTTTAAGACTCTTTTCCTCAGCCAGACAAAACCAACATAGCTGTTTAATACTAAATACTTATTCTCTGTGATAACTGTGTTCATGTGTGTAAGTGCCCTGACCCCATATCTCAGTCCACACCTGGTCTTCCTTCATCTCAGCTTTATTTGCCCTGAAACAAGTAGGAAGCTTTGCTTATTTGTTTACAGAGTAGCCTAAATGGAAAACTAGAATGTATTGGGAGGAAGCAAGAGAGCACAAACAAAAGGATGGTTTGTATTAGGATCCCATAACCACTACTATCGTCCACCCTTTGGGATACTGGAGTCGGCCTGCATGACTCAGGACAGATTATTCAAGGTCTCTGAGCTTTGGTTGATGTACTCATAAAAACGGTACATGGTAGTCACAAAGTTGTTTGCAAGACTTAAGAAAGAGTCTCCCCAGGGTATCTGTAGCTCCAGAAGTACAGGAGTCTTTTTAGAAACCTGACTAGAAGCAGACTCTTGCTCCACCAGGACTCTATCTACTGGCAGAAGCTCTCACTAGGCCCACAGATTCTGCTCAAATTCCCTCTATCTCTCATCAAACTTCTCTATAATCTTTCTTGCAGCCTTCTCTCTGAATTACTAATCACACTACCCTCCCTTCATATGTGTTCAATCCACATATCTGGCTTTTTATGCTCTACCTTTATTCATAATCTTTACCTGCTACATTCCCGTGTAACCATCAAAGACTGTCCCAACAATTCTCATTAAGTCATTATTTCAGTCATTCTTCCAACTGCCCTCTGGTGAGTACTCTATGCTTTTATGAGTTTTTTCAATGGAATAATGAGAAAGGAGAGAAGGGGAGGTGCAAAGAAAAAGACAAATTGCTGTTTTCAAAGAGCAGACTCTGGACTGGGCATTATAACTGGAAGATAACAGCCTTATCCATTATTGTTATGCAATAGATCTTGAAATTAACTCCTATAGTCAGTATTTCTTTTTCTTTTCTATAGCATCATGAGAAAAATATCACATTCCTAGTAGCTTGTCTGGTACAGAAAATATTTTTTCTACCAAAAATTATAAGATTGAGCCACTCAGTTTTCTGAAGTCTCATTTCTTTATCTCTACAAATGATAGTAATCAGTATCTCAAGGCTTTTTCTGAAAATTCAATGAGACAAAACAAGTGTCCAGACTCTTTCCAGGGAGAGAGCAGGCACTCAAAAACAAAAGGGGGATTTGTTTCCCACCCTTATATCCTTAATCTGTCCCAAACAGCAGACCCTGATGAATTACCTTCATCCCTGTGCCTTAAGAGACTTTCTCCAATAATTGTCCTGAGAAGAGATATTCATAAACCTGCAGGATTTTCTGTCTGAAGAGACTCACCAGTCACGGACAAAATGAGATTTATAGTAATTAAAAAAACAACAAAGCCATCTGCCAAGTGCATTGTGAATGATTGCGACTCTCATTCTCTCTTGCTGAGTTAGAGAAGGGTGGTATGTTTCCAGTGAAAACACTGAATGGAATTGCCACGTTGGAGGGGATGTGAAAGGGGAAGGAACTACCATCTATGCTCTTTTCCTTAGTGATACATAATCCATTAATATTCTCATATGCATGAGTTACTAGAGGTTATTTATATTCTAATTAAAGGCTATTTAAATATTGCATTTATAGTCTAATTACAGGGTTTTGGGGAAAGCTCATTTGTTTCCAAGAGGTGATTGCAAATTAAAGTGAAAGCAATGGGTAGGAGTTTAGATACCACACACCACAAGCCAGGACCCAGTACATGCAAATCAGGATGATAGTAGTCTCTAAGAAACAGAAACCACTGATCCTTGTAGGTTTATCAGGAGAAAGCTAGGCAAAAACAGTTAGAAAGGAAAGTATCTTTCTTGGTATGTGATTGAAAATAGAATATAAAATAGCTTCAGAAAACTGAAGATTTTTTTTGTATTCAGAAGAGAGAAAAATCTAAACACAGGCACAAATTAGTGTTTTAGGAAAAAAGATTTTGGATCTTGGACTGAACTGGATAACTATATCATTCTACAAGAGCCCTAAATGTTAGAATTTATTAAGGAGTTCAGCTTAGAAGTGCAGTTTGATTAGATAGATATTAACTATGGCATCTTTAAAATTATGACTTTACCCAAGGAATATTCTCCATTTTTTTCTATCTTGGTTTCTGTAGCCCACTGGGGAAAAATTACAAAGCAAACAAACAACTCTAGATAAGAAATCGACAAATTCATGATAGGGATTTAGCTTGGCTACTAATTTCCCGGGAGCTTCTAGGCAAATTCCTGGAGGAAGCCTCCTCTAGCCCATTTTTCTGCCCATTGATACAGAATCTTTCTCTTCTTTCTGTTGATGGTGGTACCTACATGGAGAACTTGGCTATGTTACAATTACTTGCCTACCTGCTTGTTTTTTCAACCATTGCAGACTTCCTTAGAGACAGGAACTTTAGTTCTTACAGCTAGTAAACCTCAGCAGGGTAAAGATTATGGGTATTCTTGTGTAATCCCAAATTTTCTATCTCTAGGATGGCCCTGGAGTGCAGCAGATACTAGAGGTTTTGGAGCTCCTGATCCCCACACCACATGATTTGTCAAAGCGCTGTCTTGACTGAGCTCCACTTGGATGGTTCTTCAAAGAGTTGTCTTTTACCAGCCTGTCTTACAGTGGCCCCTGCTCCTTACTCTCCAACTTTCTGTCACATCATCCCTTCTGCTGCTTTATAGCATTTATCATCATCTTACTGTGCCTTATTTCTTCGTTTCTTGCTTCGTTCTTCCTCTTCCCCTTAGTCTACATAAAGATGGGGAACTTTTTGGTTTTGTTTATTACTTTACTTTCGGCACCTAAGAAAATGTCTGATTCACAAATAACTGATAAACTCAGAAGCCAACAACTTGGGTAGATCCCATTCAAATCTAAGAAATCTTTGAGTTTAGGAAAAGAAGAGTGGCTCCCCCTCACAGAATACTTGAGAAACATGATCCTCACAAATATCTAAGGGCGTTATGCCTTTGGAGGCATAATGGTGACTTAGTGCAATCCTATGTGATGACTTGTAGTAAGCACTCTGTGTGGCATGCACTTCCTGTTGGTGTCCTCATCATTCAGTTACCATGGAAACACTTTTGTAATTTTAATCTTAGAATTTTAAAAACACCATACTTATATGAGCAGGATATATTTATTGAGAAAAAGAAAGCTTCTGTCTGAGAGAGAGACAGAGGGGGTCCCGAGTGGGTTGCCAAAGACTCTGGCTTTTTAAGAGACTTTTATAAAGTAAAACCACGAGGTGAGGTAGGTCCAAGATGGGGAAAACCTGAGATCTCGCAAGGCAAATGGGTATGAGGTGGGACAGAACTATGGTCAATCAATAAGATTAATTGTTCAGGTAAAATTGACCAAATCAGGGATGAATATATGAAAATTATCTGTATATCAAGTTGACTTTTTTAACATTTTATTTAATTAGTTTATTTTTGCTGTCTTGTCCCTGTTGTTTTATCATTGCCTAAGTTTTGAAGAGTAAGATCATAGGGAGACACTTAGATATAGAGTCCGGGACAACAATATAATTATGTTTGATGGAATCTATGATATGAATTAATGTAGAAGTACCATTCTAACAAAACTTCTGCAATCTAAATAGTTCCTTATCCTACGTATTTCAAATCAATTAGCCCATTTTCTGTTGTTATGACAAAAGATCTAAGGTTAGATAATTTACAAAAGAAAGAGTTTTATTTTATTTTGTCTCCCAATTCTGAAGAAAAGAAAGTCTAAGAGCCTGGCATCCCCATTTTTCTCAACTTTTGGTGAGGGTCTTGTGCTTTGTCATGGCATGGTGGAAGCAGAAAGGGGAAATATGTGGATGCAGAAGTACATGTTTGTGGGAAAGAAATCGAGAACAAGGGAAAGTACCAGGCTCATTTTGTAACAACCTGCTCTCAGCAGAAGTACTGTGTTCCCCAGAAAACTATTTAATCTCATCATGAAGGTGAAGTCCCTATGACCTAATTACCTCTTAAGGGTTCCATCTCTTAATTCTGCTGCTTTGCCAATCAACTTTCAACATGAGTTTTGGTACGACCAACCCATATTCAAATGATAGTAATACTTAATGAAAACAATGTCTGTGTATACAGTACTTCCAAGTCTATAGCTTAAAAAAGTCTAGAGGAACAATAGGACACTGTTTATTTCACATTGCATTCCCAAAAAAGAGATCAAAGGAGGGTAAAATACACAAATATAACACAACACAAATTTATTCAAACACATTCATGATAACTTGCTAAAAAAAATAAAAATATCAAAGGAAAATGTGGAAAGAAGACAGTAAGTGCTCAAAAAGATTAAATATGATGAATGAATCAATGAACAAATGAAAACATAACTACAAATTTGTTTAAGAGTTGAAGTTAATAACTTTAAAAAGCACTCTGGAGCAAATCAAATTACTATTGAAAGTCATCTGAAAACTCAGTTCAATGACTGATGTATAATGAATATACTTTTCTCACTTGTTAATAAAATTGACTCTGTAAGAATCAAAGTTGGACACCTAGTATAATCTTCTTTAGAGTTCATGTAAATCTTTTGCAACTCAAATCAGTTTAATTTATGTTGCTTAGTTATTGCCCAGAAAAAAAAATGCTATAGTTTCCTTGAGTTTCTTTCCATACAATAAAATGTGTGAGTTGATTAGAAACTATCTTTTGGTCTTTGGCAAAGTAACTATCAGTCCTTAAAAGAGTTGTAAAATAATAGCTGCTAAGAAGCTTTGTAGAAAATGTCATGCCAGTTAAAAACTTGGTCCCATATTGTGGTTCAGTGCACATTGGTGAGATTTTGAAATGAGTTGCCAGAGAGGAATCTGAATAATATATACCAAGTCTTTCCAGTTGCACAATGGAAACCGCACATTTTCCAGAGGGCTTGCTGGGTGCTCCTACTTGATTAAAGTTTTACTCTGATTAACCCAGGTCACAAAATAGCACTTAGAGGGTATGGACTAAGGCAATGACTACCTCACCTTTTAAGATCTAAATAATTTCTATTTTTCTGTAATCTGGTGGTGGAAATTGAAAAGCCTCTGACTTGTCTTAAGAATACTTGGCTTTGTTTAATGACACAGTTAAGGACACAGCTATCAAAGTCACACTCTCTCCATATTTAGCCACAATTCAGCTTAGTTGTTCAAAGACTATTTAGTATCTCTCTCAGCTGGCCCCTCTTAAGAGATGAAGACAGTACCTACCACAGAGCTTTGCAGTGGAAATTAAATAAAATAATCGTGTCTAGGGTATAGAGAACTCCCAAGAAAAACAAATAAGATTACTATTCATTCCTCCATTGTGCTTTCCGGATTAGTGTGTTACAACCTCGATTAAACTCTGTTCTCAAGAAGTTGTGAATTCTGAGTTTATAGAAGACGATACTATTGAAATCATTAAATAACACTACCCCCAGAAGACATGAAACAGTTCCAGACTCTTAGAGACTTCAGAGTTACCTAGAAGCAACTCCCTGATTGTGCAGGTTATGTAACTGGGATCCAGACTATGGAAATCAGTGGCAAACAGGTCAACTACCCCTGGGCATCCTGATAACTCAGTCAATGTTTTGACATGAACATATAAAAGTAGCAATAATGCTTTGTCGTGAGTGTGTGTCTGTGGTGCTAATGGTTAAACTCAGCACTTTGGCAATGCCATGCACAGACTATACAACAGAACTACATCCCTAGCGTTATGGGTCATTTTTCAAAATCTGAATTTTTAGATAAAAGAGCAGAGGTAGGCCTGGGATTTAGCTCAGCAGTGTAAGCGTCTAACTGGCAAGCAGAAGGTTGTGAGTTTGATCCCTGGTACAAAAAAAAGAAAGAGAAAGAAAGAAAGAAAGAAAGAAAGAAAGAAAGAAAGAAAGAAAGAAAGACCAAAAGAGCAGAGATAATTATTTCCTATTCTGCTTTAGTTTATAAGAGTTTTGAGAAAATTTACACCTTGCCTTTCAGTTGATCTTATGACTTTGAAACAGAAAAGAGGCTAAAGAACTAAGAACATTAGGGTGACTGAACTCCCAATTTTCTTGGAAGAATCCAGGTGTATGCCTGCTGCCCTGGAGTCAGTCCCCTTTGGACTAGCACCCCATTTCACTCTCTAGAGTGTTCTAGTTGAGGACATGAAATTCATTAAGAGTATTCCTTACTCAAAATACAATTGCAGTAAGAGAAATAGTCAGAGAAGTTCCTGAGCTTTCAAGTCCCTCTTTCCAACAAAGTTTATCTATTGTGTTCCATAAAACAGAGTACTAAGGAGAAAATGTTTGCCAGGAGCTAACAATCATTATCAGAATCATATTTACTACCACATATTGAAGACATACTATGAGGAATAACCTGTATGAAGTGTTTTTCTTAAAACTATGTGCTAGGGTTGAATTTCCACTTACTGGGTAAGAAAACTAAACCGAGGATATAGATAAGCATATGTCAGGTGCTGAAACTGGGGTGGTCTGGTGTCATGGTTTGTGTTCCTCTTTGCTGTGCTCGCCTTCCATATCTCCTGTACTCACAGTGTACCTTCCACAAAGTGGGTATTTTTTAAAGGGAAGTATTTCTAAAATGACAAGAAGAACTGAGTTTAGCTCTTTTTTTCTTATTTTAAAGAGGATAAAACCAAGCAAAATAAAACAGAATAAAACCAATCAAAACAAACCAGTGTAAGTAATAAAAGACTTCAAAATAATAGGAAATCAACAGTAGTTATGATAATGCCTCTGTTGTCTTCAAAATAGCTGCAGATACCTTCAGACATAGTAAAAATCAAACAGAAGAGAACAGAATAGAACCAATAAAAATAAAGCAATGAATGCAATAAAAGACTTCAAAACAAGATAATAGTAAATCCAAAATGGCTACCATAATATCTCTTACTATCTTTCAAATAATTGCTCATGCCATCAGATATAACAAAATCAATCAATCAAACAAACAAACAAAAAAACAGAATAAAACCTAACCCAACAAAATAATGAAAATGATACGGGACTTGAAAACAAGATAATAGGGAATCAACAATGGCTACCAGCTTCAGAAGGAGATCCCGCATAGATGCCACACTGCCTACTGTTATCTTCTGAATAGATGATCAAACCACTGACTCTAGACCTGCAAGGTTTGTGAAACACCAAAGCACCACAAGCATCTAATTACATTTCACCTCAATAGCTATCATCATAGCCTGTATTTCTCAGGATCAGCTGGTCACTTAGTGGGGGTGAGGGCTGCGGGCTCTTCTTGTTTGCCAGCCCTTGTGCTGGAAGGGGCTGGGATCTGGCTGTCCCCCCTCCTACCACCACCAGAGGCTGCCCATGATGGTGCTGGTTTGCAGGGAGGGTTTGCTTCTTGGCGAATCCTTATTCTCTCTCCCTGCAGTCCATGGGCTTAGTTCTCAAGCCATTGATGCTCTCTTTCTTTGTTTCTACAGCTTACAGTAAAAACAATTTACATGCCTTTAAAAAGAGAATATATCTCAAATGTCTGTCTTCTGTAGTATGTCCAAAATAAGCTTGCACTTAACTGGCTTCACTGTGTCTACTTCAGCTCTATTCCATTCTCCAGGCACCTACCTGGGAAGTTATGGAGAAATGACAAGGCTAGAGCCTTTGTAACCAACATAGAACATGCCCACTGTCACCACTTCACTCCACCCTCCAGCTGCAGCTACATGGCTTTCCATGTGAGCCATTGAACACTGTTTTCTCTACATACATGGAGTAATTTGACTATGTTAGACAGAAATAGGAGTACAGGGGTGTGTATGTGTTTAAAGAAAAACAATAGTAATTTAGGTCATTTAGATTTGTGTAATCCAACATAAAAGCAGGTAAATTGCTTTATTTCTGATAGCTCTTTCAGATTTTAAATCTATAAAAAGCAGGATTTTTGCAGCATAAAATGGTATTGAGATAGGTGTTCAAATATAACTTCTAAAAAATCCCCTCCTTGGAATAGAAAATCTTTCAGGCATCTATTACTTTTGTAGATTAGACTAAAAATATCATGGGGCTATAGGTTTAGAAATAGTTCAAAAGTTCTAGGAAGCACCTCTTGAAATCAATGAGAAATATTCTATGTGTTCACTGAACACTTTTTGCCATTGGATTATTAAGGCATGTTTTAACTGTGAGGTCACTGATGTTGTGTAAGTTTAGAATTCATGGAGTGACTTGTTTTCTAAAGGAGTTCTGACATGTCCTTGGCAAAGGATTTCAGATGCTATGGATTGATGCCACTCAGAACTCTTAGCTCAGGGACATATATCAGGTTGAGGCATGAATGAGATACATTAGAAGTCTAACCTTCTGATATGAGGTAAGAGAAAAATGAGGCTATTTAAACAATCTGTGTTTACATGTTGGCCCCATTTTAGGAAATTTTTTCAATCCATTAAAAATCATCATTGAATTATCAAATGTAGTTTTGTCCTCTGCTAGACAAAAGAGTAGTGTTGAGACTATCTGAAGAAACCATTTGACTGAAAGATGCAAAAACTGTGGTCCTGTTACCTCCAGATCCTTCTGAAAGTGCAATGCACAGAGGTGAAAGATAGTGGCCCAAGAGTATGGTCAGAAAGGCAGATGCACGCTCAACTGCACAAGCTCATTTTCTAACACTACCTTAGGCTGAGGTGTGGTGAAGAGGGTATTCTTCCCAGTTACCCTCTCTATGTGTGTGACCTTTGATGCTGAAATAAATTTTTCTCTTCTGCAGTTAGCTCTCACAGAATGTGGTTGAATTATAAAACTTTGAACTAGCCTAGAGAAAAGTATATAATATCATCTGACCTTACAATCATTATTCTTAAGGTATAGTCAAATATAACTGTAATGTTCAGTGATTACACTGTAAAAGTTGTGTAATTATTCATGTAGAGTTTAACACAGAGAAAAAGGTTGCAGATGTACTCTTTGAAGAGTAGTCAACAGAAAATGTGCATTTCCTCCATTTTCTCTCACAATTTTAAATCTATTAAACTGAATAATGACATATATATATATCTATATCTATACATACACTTATATATATGCTAGTATACACTAGGGGAAATGATCTATCACTCCATTTATTACAAGAATCTTGCACTGTGTAAAGCTCTAGTATCCATTTAGAACTTCCATTCATGTGCCAAAAAAGAGAGTATCATGTAATTAAAGTGACCCTTATGACCCTTTTGTAAATATCATTAGCTAGAATTTGGATGATAAGAGGAAATTAGATGGTAAGGCCTTTTAAATTCTCTGAAGAAGAGTGAAATGCATGAGTGACATGACTGAATAATACTGCTGACATTATCAAGCACTATTTGTTATTAATGTCATTTATAATTCAACACACTCTTCTTAATAGGAATTAAATGAATTTTTTGAAGAATTTCAAGATAAGCCCATTGTACAAAATGAAAAATAGCAGCTTGGTTCAGTGACACCTTTGCCCTTTTGAAGTGATAGAGTTGACATTTTTCAGAACTAATGTTAGGTTTATCCAGGCCTCAGGTTATCATTTCATTGATTATTATTCAGTTCCATGAATGATCACTATGCTTTGAAAGAAATTATTCCTTTCTTATTGCCTCTTTAATAGAAATGAAAAAAAGTTAGAATATAGAACCTCATGGCATGATGATAGCTTCTTTGAGAAAGAGGTAACTGATTTTCCTCTGAAATACATTTTTTTCTAGCAGATACTTGAAAATAAGCTTAGAAAACCAACCATGTACCAGTAAAGAAAACTGATAAAATTTAGAAATGATTTTGTCAATATCATCTTTTCCTATAAAAGATCTAAAAAGTTTGGCTTTCTGTTAAAGTTTAGGTCTGAAATGTACCCCCAAAGTCTGATATGCTCAGAGTCAGGGCTTTCCAAATAGAAGATGATTTGATCATGACAGCCCTGACTTCATTAGTTCGGTGAGATCATTGATGAGATCATAATTTGATTGCATGATTGGGAGACTGTGGAAATTTAATGGAAGGAGGTGGGGCAGAAGATCCTGACCTTGAAGATGATATGTGATCCCTGATCCCTTTCTTCTGACTCTTGTACGCTGTACTCCCTGGGTGCCATCAGATGAGAAGTATTTTCTTTGCAATGCTTTTCTGTCGTTTCTGCCTCACCTCAGGCCCACAGCAATGGAACCAGCTGACCACAGACTAAAACCTCTGAAACCATGCACCAAATTAAATCTTTCCTTCTTTAAATTGCTTTTCTGATTTGCACATCACCCCTTTGATTCCAACACATTTTCTGGAGTTGTGGTATAAAATATTTCTACTTTGGAGTCAGATTTTTTCTTTTCTTTTCTTTTTTTCTTTTTCATTGGAGACAGGGTCTTGCTGTTTTTTAGACTGGCCTTGAACTCACTATGTAGCTTAGGCTGGCTTCAAATTCATGGCAATCCTGCCTCAGCCTCCCAAGTGCTGAAATAACAAGTGTGGGGTTACTGACTTCAAATTTTTTCTTGAATTTATCCAAATTGATATAAAGATATATACATCGACTATGGATATAGTGGTATTAGCCTACTTAATAATTTTCTTAGCATGATTAATGGTCACATTGTAATTTATAACAAGATACAATAAAATAATCCTAACGGTGCAATAAACTAACTCACAAGTTTTTAAATAATATATCTGGTCAAAATAATGCTGAACATTAGTGATGAATAAGCTTGCAAAGGCTCAAATGTACAGAAACATTTTCAAGAAAGAGCAAGCCATAAGATGGTCCAAAAAATGATTATACTAGAAAAAGCTCAAGAGTCAATTTCTGAGCCTACCCTCCATAACTCGTATGTGGTATCTGCCCTTA
This sequence comes from Cuniculus paca, assembly GCA_004365215.1. Classification (NCBI taxonomy): domain Eukaryota; kingdom Metazoa; phylum Chordata; class Mammalia; order Rodentia; family Cuniculidae; genus Cuniculus; species Cuniculus paca. Next base: position 5,275 of record RJWT010001245.1, on the reverse strand, counting down.
ATTGTTGGCAGTGTGTTATTATATGTATGAACTGCAGATGATTGTATGACTTGCACCAATGAGTGCCATTTGCTAAATTACACTAATAAATGCAAAATGATGATTCCACTGTAAAGAAAGAAACTGGTTTTCTTTAGTAGCACTATGACCGGGAACTTTTATCATGACCATTACCTATTAAGCTTATTTAAAATTCTCTGATGGATGATTTTCTTTTCATTTCTAATCTAATGCAAGTGTTACCATGACAACACCTTTCTTTCTACCATTGTAACTATAATTTATATCGTAAATTGCTCTTATGTGCTCACCAGAAATCATGAATACATTTTAACTTGGTATCTGAGTATAATATTTAGAATAAGAAAACATTCATATTTACATAGACTTTTAAATAAAACAAAAGTTAGCAGTTTATAGGATTTTACCATTTTACTCTAAATTCTAAAATTTTAATCAAAATATAACAAATAGAACTATCAAAGTGATTTGAAGAAAATTAAACACAACATCCTAGGTTATTCCCCACTTTGGGCATTTTTTAGCCCAAGGTTTATAGCTTTTCCACATATTTTGTACAATGAAGTGTAGGATTTAGCATTTTGATGTAGAATGCTACCTCCGTCTTCAACAGGATGAACTCGTATCTCTTAGACATTGCTTACCAATATAAGAACATGAAGAAGGTATTCTAAGTGCTTTTAGAGAAGAAGGCTGAAGTCATACTTTTTAAATTATCCACCCAGCTTTATCCAGATAATTGCATCTTTAAGTTAGCACAAGATCTGAGTATTTTGAAAACTTGATATATGTTATTTTACATAGATGAGTGTCATCTGATATTGCCTTAAAAAGAGGACAATATGTTTTGCAAGATTACTGAAAGAACATGTGCTACTTCGATTCCCTTATGCTAGCAAATGATTACTGCACAGGAAAGAGACTTCCAAGTCTTGTTCTAAACTCATAAAGCACAATGACTTATTGAACAGTTCTCTGGATTGGACAGAGCATTGATCATTTCCACCAGAACATAATACACATAAAGATAATAGGAACTTACAAGGATTGAAGAAAATATTTTTAAATGCAGCTTGTATCTCAAAGGAATTTGTAATGAAGGCCAACTGAGTTAATTTTTGCCTAAGAAGATCTGTATCTTTCTATCTTAGTAACTACAATAAAGCAAGGATAGGAGAGGCACCAGAAAAAATTCCTTTCTTGCATCTACCATATTACAACCAGTAAGGTGATGTAGTAAAGTGAAGAATGGATAGGATATAAGGCTCAGAGATTCTCAGCAATGAATATGTAGGAAAAAAGTATTTCTACAGGCAGCACCATGTGCTAGATCATACCTGGGACTATGAAGAATGACAATTTTACAAACTAGGTTATTGACAGAAAGTGTTTCTCTTTATTTTATTTAATTTTTCTCACATTTTACCTTTGGCTAAGGCTTTAATATAATGTATTAGCAAGTCACAATGGGTATAGTTCACCAGGGACATGTTGAAATGCAATTCTAAATATAGTGTCACATTTTGGAGAGTAGATAATGTTGAATCTATATATAAATCAAAGTATATCATCTAGGGAAAATCAGTATTCAGTGCAGCAGTGGACCCACTTGGGATATGTATCTGCAAATTAACTTTCCCTTAGGCTTTGAGGAAAGTTTTTACTAGTGATTAGGAAAGTGGGGGAGTGCAGAAAAGGAGCCTGAAACCCCCAGCAAAAGAAGGCCTCAGGGGCCTCATTAAAATAAGCAGAGGGTCAGAAGTGTCTGAGGATGCAAAGAAATGAGAAGCATAGTGATTTGGTGGTTAATTATCCAGGGACCAAGGGACAAGGAATTAGCAATCTGGATCAATGCTGCTTTGCTAGATCATTCTGGAAAGCACTTCATTTCTCTGTTCCTCTGTCACCTCACCTTTAAAGCAAGCTACTTAAACATACCCCATGGTTTGGTTGTGAAAAGCAGATAATAAAAGTAATCTTGAAGGTTTTTGTGACTATACAAAAATTACATAAACATGAAAGAAAAACAAGAACTGTTGAAACATACTGTGTAAGTTATATCAGGTTCAATAACAGGATTTCATTTGCCTCTGACATGCATATTATTTCTTTTATATTCATAAACTAAATGTAATATCAAGCTTGAATTACTTATCTAAAAGACTTTGCAAACCTTCTGAGCTTGTTGTCACATTAGGAGGAAATTAAAGATTTACAACACAAGATAGTATTTCTGATAGAATGAGGCCACGGAGAGAGGCAATGAGACAGTATTGATTTTTTTCCTCAGCAATCCCTTGGCTCTTGAGAGTTCAATAAATTATGCTAAAATTCAGCAGTATTTCTTTTTCATTTGCTTTATATTCTTACCAATCTAAAAGTATCAGTTTGTAAGTGTATACTTACTTCAAAGAATGTCATACAGTGTCATCCAAGATCCTCATATACATATATTACTTAATTTAAAATAAATTTAACCTAAAAATATAGCATTTTCCTAGAGTACATGAATATTAGTAAAAGTGAAAAAATTCCTTAAAGATTATAATGAACGATTTTTGAATATTTATGTGAAAGCAAAACCATAAATGACTCCAATCTCTAATAAATAGGCTGGTTTATTTATTTATTTATTTATTTATTTTAAATCTGACTGGCAATATGTTCTTCACTTCTAAATAAGACAACATGTAAGACCAGCTTGGCAATTATACTATTTGTTTGGACAGAAACACACTTCTCTTCCAGATGATTTGAAATAACAGTTATAGTAATTTAAAGTTTGAATGTTTGTTGATTTACAAATGAGGTGATGATGCTGGTTATCAGTGAAAGAGTTAGAAGCAAAATCACCTCTTGCAGACCCAAAGTCTGCTTTATGATACTGTCTGGCTGGTGAAATTATGGTAATTTGACTTGGAGAAGGAGTTAACTAGGGACCTAGAAGGCAACCCAAGTCTGGTCAGAAGTAGAACTCTCCAAGAGACTACCTATACCCAGACTCCTGCCTGCATTACTCCTTGTCTTGACAAGGCTAATATGCTGGTAGTGACCCCCTGTTGTGGTTTAGAGATCTACAGTGTCTTCCAAAAGTCCCATGTGTTCTGAGGTTGGGCTTTTGGAAGGTGATTAGAATATGAGGGTGCTAATCTTACTGATGGTTTAATCCACTGATGAATTCATAGCTGAAAGGATTATTATGGAGCAGGGTCCATTTAGATGGGGGTAGATCACAAGGGGGTGTGTCTCTGCAGGGTATATCTTGTCCCCTGCCTCTTCATCTGTTTATGACTCTTGCTGTTATCTTTTCTGCTTCTTGAGATTGGAGTCATTTATGGTTTTGCTTTCACATAAATATTCAAAAATCATTATAATCTTTAAGGAATTTTTTCACTTTCACTGATATTCATGTACTCTAGGAAAATACTTCTGTTATCTTTTCTGCTTCTTGGCTCTTATGAAGTGACCAGCTTTCCATCATTGTGCCCTTCCACCATGATATTCTTGCTTTGGAGGCAGCCAAACATGATCTGAAACCATGAGCCAAAATGAACCATGAAGCTTTCCTCCTTTAAGTGACATATATTTGGTATTTGCTATAGCTATAGAAAGGTGCCTAATATGCATTCATTTATGTGAGGTGAATGATTCTGAAGATAGTGAGTGAAACTGAAGTTAGCCACCTTAATGTCAGGGGAACAGGTTCATTTCAAAGTAAATCTGAGAAAAAGAGGAAGGACCCATTCTGACTCATACTCCATAACTCAACCTGAAGATGCTCAGAAGTGTTCTTTCTGATCTGAAAAGGAGAATTTACTGGAAAAAAGCAACTCTAGACTAGTTAGAAATAAATAAATTCAGTAATACTAGAATTATGCTTAGTTCAAATTCTGGAATAAATAGCAGGAAAATTGTATTTGGGTGTCTGTGTGTCAGAGAGAAAGAGGAGAGAGAGATAGAGAGAGACAGAGAGAAAGAGAGATAGAGAAACAAAGACGGAGAGAGAAAGAGAGAGAGAATTTGAGAAAAATTCATTAACAAAAGAGACAAATATTCACCTCGGCTCACTTAGACTCACTACCTTGTGAAATGAAGGCTATTGCCTTAGAAATTATGCAAAATAATTGTAGGCTAACTTACACTATAACAATGGGTCTTCATTGAATAGCTACAAAATTCATCTCACTGCTATGTTTGTTTTAATTTAGAAAGGCAGTGGGTGGAACCATAGAGGTTGGGCCGCGAGTGACACACACATGCTAATGAAGGTCCTGTCCTCACCAATGGACAGGTTGCAGGTCCTCAGTGGAGAAGGGATCACTGTAACCTCTCCAGGTTTTGAACCATGTTCATAGTCATGAAGAACAAGAGCTCTATCTTATTATGTTTAGTTAGAAAAAAATATTATACATGTGTTTCTCTTCATCACTTCCCTCATTGCTGGGACAAAATATCTGATATACCAACTCAAGGTAGGAAAGGTTTATTTTAACTAACAGTTTATAGGTGTTTCTACCCATAGTTGATGGCTCCAAGGCAGGATGGTATAGCACAGGAGCACAGCAGAAGGGAAGCTGCTCATGGCATGGCAGCCAGAAGTAGAGAGTAAAGGGGAGACTTGGGAAGGGAAGGAGATAAATCTTTCCAAACCAATGCCCTGGTGATCCAACTCTTCCAACCAGACCCCACCATCTAATAGTAAGTCAGCTATAAACCCCCAGAATCTAATCACCTTCTTAAAAGCACTGCCTAGGAATGCACAAGGCTCTTAGATTACATTTAGATATAAACCATAACAATATTATAGCATAGAGGTGCCTATCTACAAGTGGCTAGATGAATCCTGCGTGCATTCTGAGGACAGGTACCTAACAACTCCTAACACAATACATAGTAGGTACTTAAATAATGTTTGTTAATGAAAAGCATCTTTTATGATCATTCAAAACACCAATAATTCTGCCATTTGGAAAAGAAAATGTGAAAATGACAGTCTAGATTTAAGCAAAAAAATGACATATAAGTAAGTATGAAAAAAGTAGTACAATAATTTGAAAATAGAGAAAGGAACAAGATCAGTGAAGGATGCATTACTTTTAATAATACTTTCTCTTTGGAGATGCAAGGAATAGAAACTTTATTCTCCTTTAACTTTCTTAAAGTATTTTCTCAAATACCAAAGATTAATTTCATTCCTTGGTCATTCTTGCCTTATTGTCTTTTCTATAATCGGATTCACATGTCAAGATCAGCT